>APFE031314430.1:14789-76603 GCA_000404065.3 Pinus taeda
TCAAAGAAGTGGGCTCCTCTCGCTTATGATGTCCACCCTTACCACTCCTACGTGGCTGCCTCTGTTCCTCAATTTTTGCTGATGATTGGTCATCACTTTGCTCATAAGTTTCGGTTTCTGACATAGTTTAGGAGCAAAGTGGACAAACTGGACTGCTGTTTCTTCCTGAAAAAGTGCTGAATTTTATGTTGTTTCAAGGGGACAAGGACATGAGGGAAATGTTAGGGGAGGGATCTTTTTACAAGGAATTAGGAATATAGGAACATAACAGGGAATTTAAGGAAACTATGCAAACAATATGGCAAATGGGAATACATATTTATAATCAGGAATATTGGAATATCATTTGCAAAAATCATTGCATATGGGAATACATGTATAGGAAGTAAACATATGGGAATATGCATGCATTCATTAACAGGGGAAAATAGGGAAAATTGACAAAATTCTCTACATATTTACCAACAATTTCTTGCGGTTACTCATGCATATGGTGCAGCAAAATGAGGGTTTGAGTGTTTTGTCTTTTGATGCTTTTGGGAGAGGGGTAGGGTTTGATTTTTTATTTTTTAAAAGGGAAAGGGGTAGGGTTTAATTTTCTTGCAAATTTAAAAGGGAAATTGCCATGGAAACATAGGGAAAATGAAATAGGAAACACAGGGAAAATGAGAACAAGGGGAAACAATGAAACAACGATAAAACCCTAGCACCTTTTACAAATTTATAAACAGCCACATGGATTCGTTCTTCTTGCATAATTTGATCATTACAAGGATATTCATGATGTTTCCCAACAAATCCAACAGCTATTCACAAGTTTGAAAGGCCTACCTCAAACAATTTGATGAAGTAAAGGAGCTTGAGCAATTTTAAAGTGAGCTGGGGAAGACTAGTTTGACATGTCGTGCACCTCCCAACATGTCACGTGCATTGCAAAATTACACTCTGCGAGACCCTCTGACATGTCGCGCGCAGCCCAACATGTCGCGCAACTAGTTTGACATGTCGCGCACCTGTCCTGAGCCCGATTTTGCCTCAATTCTCTTGGAAGTGCGCCCAATTACTCTTGTATGAATACACAATGAGAGTGCAAGGAGGGAGTTTGGGCCTTTATAAATTTCATTTGAAAAAATTTCATGCCCAAAACCCACTTTCTAATGTTTTCTCATGACACTTTTAAACTTTACATGCTGTTGTCTTTTTGGTTTCCTTTTGTCCTGAAATTGACCAATTTAGTGCTTTTGCTTGATTCTTTTTGCAGGTAGATCATCTGAGGGACCTTAGCAAGGGGACCAGGGTTGCATCTTGTTGACTGAAGACTTTTGAAATTTCATCACTCTTTACAAATAAATGAAAAATGACCTTGGCTTTAAAAACAGGGTTTTTAAATCCAAGGTGAATATTAACTGTACCAGATAAAAAATTTAGAAGAGATACCTTTACAATCATCCCTCTGGCTTACTGAACACTCATTGACTTTCAAACACATGACCTTGTAATATTTTTGACCAAAACCTTAGACCTAGGAAATTGACTTCAAGAGACAAGACAAGCTTGAAAGAGCTTTAATAACTGAAATGACTTAAACCAGCAATGCCAAGAGGGGTATAAACACATCAGCTCCTCCATCAGGGTTATGGCAGCCTAACGGGATGCAAAAAATTGACACTGATGAGACACCTACCTATGAAAAATGCAAAGAGTTTTGATCGCTGATGGAGAGCTCAAGACCGACTCTAAAAGTACCCACGCAAAAGTTTCTTCAAACATTTAGAATATTACAACTTTGATCTCCTGTAACACTTCATCAATACATTCAAATCCATCTTCAAAGCTTAAGGTGAGCAGAAAAGTTTCCTTCAGAACATCCCATTATGTGGTTCCATGTATCAGCTTCATTTCTAGATATCAGTTCTTTGGAATCATATCCAAAGTGTTGCAGAATATATGAACCCATTATGGTTGTGATTCTTCTCCCCATGCTTTCGTCCATCAATCCAGATACTCACGCGGAGCATCTTTCCATGTATATTTCTCCATAATACAAGTATTTCCATATCCAAACAATAACTTCACCATCCATTGATATTCCTTCCAATCTGCGAATTTTTCTTATGCATAACCCACCATCTGGTAGGCGTAGCTCTTAGTGTTATGTCTAATGCATGGAACCGATGTTCCTTCAATACATCCCTTTCAAATTTATCCAGAAATAAATTGACATCTTCTAAACCATCATAATACGGTAAGTTGCATACCTCAGTGGATATACATCGGAGTGACTTTGTAATCTTGTTGCATTGCAGCGATGATACCTCATGCAACCTGTTTTTCTAGTGTTCAAGATCCTAATATGAATCCCAATTTCAGGAGTTGTCCTTGTCCCATGGAATTCACCCATCCACCGTAGGGTTGATCCAATTTTCATACCTCATAGTAATCTTATAAATTTTCTCAATATCGTCCTCCTCATCATAACCATAGATTGGTTCAGTATATCACACACGTTCAGTTGGATCTAATGGAATAATAGCCCTTAGTTCCTTCTTTTCAAATGTCATATTGTGATTCTTAAGGTTCATGACTGCGTTCATATCAAATGCCCAATAAATTTTGAGTAGTGCTGGGTAAGTATTATTGTCATCCACTATTTTGATCACTTCAAAATCAGCTATGGCACATGCCCCTTCAATATCCATAGTCACCCCATGTAGGCACCCCATAGGAATAATATTTTGCTAATTCTCCATTCTTAGCTGGATTAGAGACCAATGTAGCACTATTCTTCCCATTCGTTCCCAGGTTTTCTTCGGTAGAACATTTGCATCAGACTCCAAATCAAGATTTACCTAGTCCATTTCAAATTCTTCAATATGGGCGGTCAATATCATTCCATGACCAGTCCTTTTCTTAATTTTGTCCACCTTGTGTACCGAACGCTGTTCTGATAATGTCTTATTCTTTCCAGTGCAAATATCTATCAATTCTTGAAATCCCTCTACTACCTTCTTATCCCTTAGGAGCTTCATGCAGGTTTGTAAAAATGATGCTAATAATGAGGGGTCTTCCTCCTTTGTAGTACTAGCATCTTCAAGCTTCCCTGTCCATGTACTTTGAGTCCTTGATGTAGAAGCTCCTGCATTCGTGAAGTTCCTTTTTTCTTCCATAATGTTTCCTTTACTTTATTTACATAAAATATAGCATCCTTGTTAGTAGCTTTGCGAACCCATATGTTTTCCTCTAGTTGCTTCCCTTTATCCTCCCCAGTAGCTATGCCACTTCACATGATGATAATAACACTAGGACCCTCTTCGCGTGGTGCTAATCTCATCATATGGATGTTGTGAGTTGGCTGCTAAGTCTAGGACTTATTTTCTTACATCTTCGCAATGAGAATGGGAAAATATTCTATCACATGATCAAACTATCGACAATATTGACATGAGGGGTGCGTTGGATTCTAACAATCTTGTACAAAGTGACCTGGTTGTCCACAATTGTAGCAAATGATCTAGCCACGACCTCTTCTAGATCCTCCTCCTTGTCCTCTTCCATGTCCCTGAAACCCTTCATGTGTTGCAGTTGCGCCTTTATCTTGAAGACAATCCTCCATATGTACTATATATGTTTGCGGATTGTCCATCATCAATTCATAACATCGACAATTGCGCTCGTCATGACCCACAAACCTACAAAAATTATGGAACAACTGTTGGGGATTTTGCACAAAATTTTGCAACAAATGACAATTGTTCGTCGTATGTTTTCCTGTAATATGACAAATAGCACACCATGGTACCACTCCTATCCTTAGCCAGTTGTGTTTTCTAGCTTCAGGGGGACAGGACCTCCCCCAACAAGATAATTCTGATATACCAGGAAATGGTCATTGTTGTGACCATGGCCCTTACATTTCAAATACCATACTTTCATGTGGACATCCGTTTGGACTTCTTTTCCTTTCTTGATGCCCTGCAACTCCATATGCAGGCTAGCCAATAGTGACTGAATCTGTTGCACTCCCAGATTCTTATCCTAAATATGTGAGGCTTCCACTTTCATAGCAATCTCTAGTGCCTTAGCTTGCATTCCTTTCTTCTACTATGATAGTGGCAATCTCAAATGGGGTAGTAGCGAGGCAATATACCATTCCTTGTGTTGGTCATCTGTGTTCTGTATATTAGCCTACTGGAGCAGACATTTCAAGCTCTGATCAAAGTCCCTCGTGGACTCATTCACCTTTTGCTAGATCTCTTTGGCCTCCATTACTAATAGGACTTGTGATTTAGGCTTCAAGAATTCATTATTTGGTGTTCCCTTTGTGTCTTTCAGCATCACATTTGGATGGCTTGAACAATACTTAATTTACCAACTCAATTCCCTATCTTGCAATGCCGTGACTAGATGCACTTTCTTCAAGTCATCATCTGTAGTCTGTTGTGACTTCCACACATCATCTGCTACAAATGAAAATTGTCCTGGGTCTTTTTTCTCCAAACCATTTAATATGGGCATCTTCATAGCATTTGCCATGTTGAATAGTGGAGGTGGAGGTGGAGGCGGAGCTGTAGGTGTAGGTGTGTGAGGTGGAGGTGGACTGGATGGATGTGGTATTCCCACGATACCCTAATTTACCTTTTGCAATGGACCTTTAGGTGTTTTCAAAATAAAAATTTCTTCGTCACTATCAAGCACTCCCAACAGAAAGCTATACTCAACACCTGAATCTAGCTCTCCTCTGAAAGTATTTCCACTTAGTGTAGTTCCTGTCAAATATCCTCTAAACATTAATTCAATGCCATACCCCTTTTCTCATACAATAGTATCTTAATCCAATTTTTTAGGGAATTTGGATACTTACCTCTTAGTCCATTGAAAAACCGACGTTAAACCTCGCTATAACTGAGAAATGTTTTGATCGCGAACTAAGTAATGAATTTGCGCAAAATTATATCGATCGAGTAATTGACAACTCTTGCGATCTTTTTTTCTAAAGCTTCTAGGCATTTCACCAACTCTGGAGTCCACACAATAGTGTTATCAAACTTCCACGTACCTTGAATATTTGCTAATTAAGACAACAACTCGCGTAATTCACACGGAAATGAGCAGAATAAATTTTCGTGTTCATTTGTATATAGGTATCTATTCAACCACTCTTCCTTTGACAGGCACAGATTCCTATTTTCCTGGGCTGAAAATTCGTACAGTTTCCGATCTATCCACTTCTCCATCTCCTTCTTAGTTGGGAACCATTTATTCAACATCACACATTCCTCAAACAAATCACGGTCCTACCAACATAACCATTTGTTGACTTGAAGGGGCCAGGGTCTGGACCCAGGTTCAGAGTTAGCTACAACAACAATAAAACCCTACACTACTGGCCCTTTTGGAAACAACCCACTTAGCACAGGTTGTAGTCTCACCTGAGGCAATATTGTCGGATGAAAAAACTAGGTTTCTACATCCAAACGTCTTTGTGATGGGTTTCTATTACTTCTATGACTTTATTTAGATATTCACTAACCTAATCCTTAAAACACAGAAATTATAATAACTTGCAGATAACAAATTCTAACTCTGTGCTGAATGCTTTAAGCATTCATAACATCAAGTAAACTAAAAGAGCTACCACTTTCACGTATATATTAAGTGTTTCTTATGATAATTGTAATAAACAGAGCGAATTCACAGTAAATGCAAAAGTAAACATAAACATGAAGGTAAAGAGATATTGCTCCAAAATAGTCTTTATTATGTATAGATCTTCTCTTAGAGACTCATTTTTCCCCGCACATAGATGGGAAGGGGCCCATGCACTCAGCTGCAAACTTACCAAGGTCTCCATGCTCACAGCTGTAGGAGCCTTCCCCTCCACCTAGGTACAAAAAATAGACTCTTCTGACTTAGATAACTTGCCCATACATATATCTTCAATGGATTGATATCTCCTATGAATCTCTATGACTCCTTTTTATAGCATCTTATTTTTACAATAACATGGTCTATGAACCATGGGTGGGTCACAAAACTATTTAAATTCTAACATACTAAGGGGCTTTGACTTTCATAAAGCCCCTTTGACTCCTAACGACCTTCACACTCCGCTCCTAAAAATGCGAAGACTTTACAAAAATAGAAAACTATTTGCAAAATTGACCCCAGGGGACCCTGTCCCAACAATCCTCAGCAACAATAGTTTTATCATAAACCTCAGCAAGAATAGTCTTTTTGGGAGTCTGAGGAAAAATAATATTTTCGGGAGCCTCAACAGTGAATGAGGTTGTCCCTTTACTTTCTAGAGCCTGTTCTGTTTCTTTGTTGACTATAGTATTCACATCCTTAGTTTCTTTGGTTGATAAGACACAATTAAACTCCTCCTACACTTCATCCAACATATTTTCTTCTTTGAATTTCATCGTTCCTTCAACAACTACATTAGATATCTCTAACACTTGGGAAATAATTGGATTCTTCGAAGAGGAGGTTGTTGTATTTGAAACTTTAGGATTATCTCGAGACTGCCTTAACAAAATTTGTGGTAGATGGGATATTCTCTGATTACAATCTTGATGGAACTTAATCAATTCTTTGAGAATTAGACATACTGCCACCAAATTGTAAACCATATAATACTTTGGAACCATCTCAAATAAATCATCGAATTTATCAGGCTCACTTGAAAACTTCCTCATTCTTTCTTATGTTGTGACCTCTTTTGCGACACTATTGGGATCGTATTGCCTATTTGGTATGGTTGGAAAACTAAAGGCTTTGATTTAGTCAATTTCAATTTGAGCATGCTTGAAATTTTCCAATGTATAGGTACCACATGAAATAGGAGAAGAAGGCCAAATAGTTTTCTTGACATCCTTGAGCACTTTAGTCATACCATTACGAATTGTTTGGTAGGTAATTTCTTTGCACAATAATTTATCTCAGACAAAAAGAGCAAAAACATGAGGATGGGTGAGACTACCTAAAAATTGAATATAAGTAAATGATTCTTCCCCATGCCACTTTCCTAATGGATTTAAGTCTCTATTAGATTTAATCGATAGTCTAGCTGCTTTGCTACCAAAGACCTCTTGGTGAATGGGGAGTATAATTTCATGACAAATTTTATAAAAATGAGGATGATACTTCTTTTCACACATGATATCAAGGTTAACATGAATAGGGGTAGGGTATTGAATTGTCCACTTCCATCATATAAATGAGAAATCATAAGAAAAGCAAATAGTGTCCATGATATAGGCACTCATAAAGAAAGGAAGAGAAGGCCTCTCAATAACAGGGTCTTTTTGTTTATAACTGCATATTTAGTAGTTAAATTATTGGACAAAATATTTTCCCAACCCATGATATATCCATCAGAAGTGGCCTCTATTAGTGGCACCCATTCCTCTGATAATTTGTGTGTATTAGGGTAATCGTAGGGACGACACATAATAGCAACAATATAAGAGAAAGGACGAACGCTAGAGGCTAATGAATACATAGTCTTGTCTTCATGTTTGTGTTTTCTTGGGTCCCTTCTCCATTCTCTAATAAGCTACACTAGGTCTGGATTCTCCTTCATGAACTTTTGGACAAATTCAGAATCACACTTTTTCTGTTGTGGCAGAAAATGGTACATTTTCCTTAAGACCTCGGCCTTGAATGATCCAATACTTGTCTTCTTCAAAGTTATAAAAACTCTATTTGTAATATCCAAATGGTCAATGACCCATATTACCATATCTCTGTACAGTGAAATTTTGGTACAGGAAGAAATTCTGTGCAAAAAAATGAATTATCCACATCATTCCATGTGGTCCTAATGTCCGGAGTGGGAGCATCAACAATAACACTTTGCTTCTCAATTACACATGGGATTTCATCCTCGAAGAGTTTGTATATGATCTCCCAAGAGGAAGACCCTACGTCTAGAGTGCATGTAGTATCCGTAAACAATGGACACATCTCGGGAACTTCTTCAGGAGAAAAAGCACGTTGTGGCTGAATTATGAACTTTCTCTTCACTTTGATTATCCTTGACATTTCCTTGAAATGTTGTTTACCAGAATTCCACTATAAGAAGAAAATGAGGATGAGCAGCAAGAACTCATAAAATGCAAAGAGTCTTATCAATTGAATGTGAGTTTTCATGTGAAATCCTTCTACATTACATCAAATTATTACAAATAATTTAAAAACCTCGAAACTATAAACACATAGAGTGGCCATTTAATTTTAAAACGTTTGTTCACATGATGTTAACACCTGTCATTATATCAATTTATCGACGTTTTGGTATTGGATGATATGGTCATAACCTTGTGACATGTGATTTCCAATATTACACATTAATTGATCGTGAATTGGGATGCGGGATGTCTGTTATCGGAACACCAGGAATTAACAGAATGCGATATCGGCATTCCTCAGTTGAAAGAATGCAATATTGGTAATTGACAAAATGTGATATCACAATCGGAGGTTTTCAATGGATGTTTCGCTATCAGCAATATCGCTATCGACGATTTTCTATTGGTACTCAATTCAAACTTGCTAACATTGATAACCCGATTAATGCTTCACGTGTGGTTTTTTAGTGGGACCAACCTTTTATGATATTTCCTCTTATTTTGTGATTTTTTTTTAAGGTTTTCTAATGGAAACATAGTTTAATGTGATTTCTTATATTTGCATTTTATTTCCTAAGAACAATGGAAAGGCTCCTAATCCTAGAAAGGGTTTTATTTTGCAATATACCTTTTTTAAGGATTTTCTTGTTTTATTTATAAAAAAAGGGAAAAATATAAAACTTGTCCTATTTTATTGAAATAAGAAATGATTTATTGCTAAAAAATTAAATGGTCCCCATTTTTTCTTATTCTAAGCCTAAGAACAATGGGGCTGTTGAGTACTACAATAATTGGCGACACACTAGACGAAACCATTAATCTCTATAATAATAAACAATATCTTAATCTTTATTAAGAAATATTTTTAGAAAGTTAAGAATGATTGAAATTTAGATCGATGGAGATAAATTTTAAGTGAAACAACGTATTTTATCATAAAGCTTCTCAAGGCTCATTATAGATGAAAATATTCATTGTGAAAATCAAATATTAACAGGTTGAAAAACTATAGTAAAAACTCTTAGAAGCTTAACATATTGAATAAACATATTCGCCACTAGTAGAGTCGTTGTTTCCAGCAAGCGTTGATAGTCTCAACAAAGTTACCATTTAACCAAAATGAACTAGTATGCCATCCATGTCCTAATAGAATTTTTAGAGGTAATGTACCTCTTTTTTTATTATTATTATTATTTGAATTATTTTTTACTTAAAAGTCATTATGCTGGTTTGGTCGCCAGATGATGATAATGCCATTCACAAGTTATAATAAAATTGAACAAGTAGGTTCATAATGAGACATCTTATCTTATAGTTTTGTGAATATAAGCCATCATCTTGTTTGGTTTCCAATAGTGATAATTCCAATGTCATTAGTTTCTTGTGATCATGATAAGCATGCTCGCGATGAGACCTCTTAACTTTTAACTTTATTATATTTTTGAATTACACTCTAAAAAATTTAAAATTAATGGATGGGGAGGTTTCATTTACTCCTTATAAGTTTTTTGGATGACTATTTAATTTGAAGATGCTAAAGCTTCATAATAATTTCTTCTTTCATAAAAATAACTTTTCAAAACCGATTTACAAACAAATAGATTTTTTAAGAGTTCCAAGCCAAAGGATTTCACAATTAAACGATTATCACATTTCAAAGTTTTGAAATAGATACAATACTATATTTCAATTTATAGTTTTGCTTTCTAAATTATTTTTTAAGTAAGTTAATACCTTAATAATGAAGATAAACTTCCAATTTATACATCAAAAGTGTACTAGTTAACACTATAAAACTAAAAAATGTTATTTTTCATGTAAGATTATTTACATATTTTAAAAGAGAACAAATGTTCTTTTTAAGAAAACTATTTTTTGAGAAGAAGTACATTAATGAGAAGAGGCTCCTTCTTCCCTTATAAATGTTGCAAGATAAAAGTTGACGGACCTATCTTCTAAAAAATATGAAAGGGACCAATCCAAAGTTTTTGAAATTTAGTATGTTTTCATTTATCCTCATGCACTTTATCCCATTTCAAAACCAAGGCTCCAATTTCAAAATTTGTATCTTTGACTGAATTTATATCAAATGAATATTTGACCAACTATTGATGGTCGGCATGGCCCTGTTGGGCTTTATTCTTTCTTCTTCCAATTTAAGGATTTGAGACATTCACAATTGCAAAGTGGAAGAATACTTTTCTTCAATGAATTGAACTAGGGACAATGAGGGAAGAGATAAATTGGGAGGAAAAATAGCTTATTTTCCATATACCAGATGAAAAGGAGAAATACCTATTGAGGTTTTTTCCTGTTATTCTATTAGCCCATAAAGAAAATGTTAAAGCCTTGTGCCAATTCTTTTGATTTTGGTCGATGGTTGTTTTGATAATTCTTAAAATATTTTTATTAGTGGACTCTACTAACCCATTTCCCTGACGGTAGTAATTTGCATAATACTTAAGTTTATATCTTATTTTTAGAGCAAAGTTAGTCATTGCATTTCCATAAAAATAAGAAGCACTGTGAAAAACAAGACCATGAGGGATACTAAACCTGGTAATGATAAATTGATCAATGAATTCAGTAATTCTCTAAGAATTGGCTAGCTTTAGAGTTATTGCCTCTACCAATTTTGTAAAGTAATCTATTGTAGTCAAAATGTACTTACGTTGTTTGGAAGAATGAGGAACAATATCACCTATTATATCCAACCCCTATTGCTTGAAAGTTTGTTCGATGTTAACAATTTTCAAAGGCATAGATGGTTTGTTCTGTCTTCCTGAAGCAGTTTGACATTTTTTTCATCTTCTTACATACATGTGAGTGTTTTTGAATAAAGTTGGCTAGCAATATCCAACATGTGTCTCTGAGATATGCATAGATGGTTTGTTCTGTCTTCCTGAAGCAGTTTGACATTTTTTTCATCTTCTTACATACATGTGAGTGTTTTTGAATAAAGTTGGCTAGCAATATCCAACATGTGTCTCTGAGATATTTCGCCCCCTTGAGTTGTTATAAAAGGTCATGAATCTCTGGGATCGCGCACGTATTATAGACAGGGATCTTGTCCAGTGCCCTATAGTCAATACAGAGTCTCCAAGTCCCATCCTTCTTCTCTACTAACACGATCAAGCTCCCACAAGGCGATGAACTTGGCCGAATGTGACCTTTCTCTAGTAGCTCCTGAATCTACCTCTTGGTTTCGTCGTTCTCCAGGAAAAAGTGCCAATAGATTGGTCCATGGGAAATGTCACAGCTGGGGTTAGTTCGATGGAGTGTCTGACCTGACAGTGCAGATGCACCCCTATGAGGGAGGTGAATATTTCCTCGTTCTCCTCCACAAACTTGTCCATTTGTTGTTATCATGCAAAGGGGCCCTCTCCAAAGGTCGTGGCCACCATCTTATTCTTTCCCTGAGGGCGTATCATCAAGAAAAAAAAATTCTTGGTTTTGGAAATGAGCTTATTGCATTGTTTTGCAGTAATCAAAGAGATGGCAGTAGGTGGTGCTACCTCTGGTATCCTATACAACTTATTTCCCAAGGTAACAATAAAGCACGAGGCCATGAATCATATACAACATGTCGCTTTCACAAGTATGGTTGGCCTAATAATAAATCACAAGCATTAAGGGGAGCAACGTCACATAATACCTCATTCGTGAAGGGATTGACTCTGTATGGAAGGCGACATTGTTGGCTAACGTGAAAATCTCATCCTTGGTGAACCCACCCAATGGTGTACGGTTGTGGGTGTGCTACGGTCAGTAAACCCATCCACTTCACAACCTTTGTTGAAATGAGGTTATTATGGCTCCTAAGGTCGATAATGAACTGTAGTGGGGAAACCTTTACTCACATTTGGGAGTGGAAGAGGCGCTCCTCCTCCTCTGGATCTTTAGGTTCCTCCTTCTGGATCTTTGTGGTGGAAATGGTGGCGTTGGGCTCCACATCGGTAATATGCTTCCCATTGTCGTTCCCCTTATCAGGCTTTGACTCAGATTCAGAACATTCATATCATTCTGAATCCTTCAGCTCTCCACCAGTGTCTGTTTGGCCCAAAACTCACTTGTGTTGTGAGTGGAGCTCTTATGGAACTCTTACCTCTTTCACCTATCCTTCTTCAGCTTTGCGGTGTTGTTATTTGCTTGTGGATTTGGTGGCTTGTCCTGGGCCATCCTACCTTGGCTTTGTCCTTTGTTTTGGGATTTGTGGGCACATTTCTCTTTCTTCAGATTCACAAATTCAAAGTCTCACTTCTTATGTTTAATTTTCTGCTCAATCTTGACAGTGTATCAATATGCCATACCGAGCAAGGAGATGTCTGTGAACTCCATCTTACCCTCAATGTACCTATGTAGGCAACCATGGTACTCGAGTACCAAACGTTTCTCAGAATCCTTGATACCCAACTTCGTGCGAAGGGTATGAAAAACATTGGTAATCTCCGACATATCTTGGTCCCTTCCATGCCACAACATGGTTGACTTTATTTATTTATCCCCATAACTCTAAAAAGGGTAGTACTGCTCCTTGATGGCGTCCTAGAATGAATTCCATGTGGGTGCAGCTGAAAATATTGAGGGCATACTTTCATCCTTCTACTCACAGTAGGTTTCCCACCAGCCCTTAACATGGGAGGTGGGTTTGAGAAGAGCAAGAGTAATATTTTCCCACCTAGAAAAATCATGAACAGAAAAATATCCCTCTAGTAGATTAAACCTTTATCTATGACATTTGCATCTATTTGGCCCTTAAATATGGGAATGTAAAATTATTCTTGTACCTTAAAAGGAGTGGCCCCTCCAGAGTGGCTGTTGATTGTGGATGCACTGCTGGTGGGAAACCATTGAAGAATCTAGGAAGAATTATCCATCATCACATTCCATTGTTTCTCGAGGGCCTCCTCAAGCAATATTTTGATAGGATCTCCTTCTCCCTCATCTTTATTTTCTTCCCCCATGGGAGGTCATCAAGATTTGTGAGGTTGGTATTGTAAATGCTAGACCAGTTCAAGCCATAACTCCTTATATCTTGACCTCATTGGGGACATGCAAAGAAAAACAGAGAAAGATAAGACCGATCTAATACCACTAAACATAATTTATATGGGAACACAACAAATTACAAATATAACCATAAATACAAAGATGCAACAGAAACAACACTTTATTTCATTAATATCAACTATTGAAGTATGCTTATAAGAAAAATGGAGATAAGACTTGCTTGGGCGATGGTAGCTTATCTCCAAAAAGAGATGTGGCAGCTACATGCCTCTTAACTATGTTACAATGAGGCTTAAAGGCCTATTTATTATTGAGAAACAATGGAAAACCCTAGTAATCCAAAAACCTAACCCTAGGAGATGAAGTGCTAAAATATGGGCCCTATTTGGGTAAATTGGTACATCCACTTCCCAAGATCATAACTTTGGCATACAATCTGCATTTGACACACACAATACCTCATTAGAAAGATCTATCTAAGGAATAAAACTTTCGAGTGTCCAACATCAATTCCTAGCCCATGTTGGCTCCTGCTTTCCCAAAAAACTTTGTTTAGGGCCTTAAAATGGCTCTGAAAGTTCAGGACCAGAACAACTGCCAAAAATAGTAAATTTTGCTACAAATAAGGACATTGAAAACGTGAAAGAAACAATGGTGGGGGTCCAATTGAAATAGGCGGGTGGCCAGCAATATCCACCTGGATCATTCCTCCCCCCTTAGGAAGAAATGGTCCCCATTGTGTTGAGTTCCTCCATGAGATGAGGAAACTTTGGATGAACTTGGTCCTTGGTGAGCCACTTGCATGGTGAAGGAGATGGCTTTCTTTTTCAACTCGATATGGTTGGATACTTTGCTGTCAGGTGTTCTTGATCTGTCTATCCATGATCCAATCAATTATGTCTTGTTCCATGTAGTCTGTACTTTACTCTGTAGGTGTCATTTGTTCTGCAATGTCTGATGTGTCCAACAATGGTGGGAAGTATGGTCGAATGTAGTCCACATTGAACATTGGGTACAAGCCAAGGAATGGGAGAATGATGAGCTCAAATGCATTGTCTCCCACGACCTTGGTAATGATGTAAGGACCATATCAGAGTGGTCTGCGTTTCTGATAGCCTCCAGTAAGGCGTTCCTTTTGCAAATGAAACCAGAGTTTGTTGCCAACCTAAAACTTGTGTTGCACCTGATGTTGATCATGTCACTACTTGTAATTGGCATTTAATTTCTCCATAATGTAATGGACCTATTGGTAGATGTGCTGGATGTGCTCAATGAAGTTGTTTACCCTGCCGGCTTCATACTGGACATGAGATGAATTTGCTTGAGTATCTGCAAATGGTATAGCCAGATTGATCAGACATAGTGGCTAGAATCCCAAGGCCACCTGAGAAGGTTTGTGGCCAATCGAGCTCTAGAGAGCCTGGTTATAGATGCGCTAGACTTAGTGGAGGCTCTCATCCCATGTGCATGTATGCTTTGAGTTGTACATGCGCAAAATGTGTACGATCATCCTGTTTACGACCTATGTCTCGCCATCAATTTGGGCATGGAAAGTTGTGGACTTAGTGAGCTTTGTGTCCATCATCGACTAGAAACTAGACCAAAATGTACTGAGGAACTTGCTATCCCGATTTGAGATTATAGACTATGGGATCCCAAAGTGTACCGACACTTGTTCAAAGAAGAGTTTAGCGGTGGCATCTATTCTGATATTCTTCTTGGAGGCCACCATAGTGGCCATCTTCGAGAATCTGTCGACAACAAAAAACACATTAATTTCCATCCTTAGTAGAAGGAAATCCTCACATGTAATCCATGGAGATGGATTCCCAAGGTCTACTAGTGGTAGGCAACGGAGTATAGAGTCCTTGTTTCTTGATTGTCAGTTTGGAAATGGCCCAAGCAGTGCAGGATCTGATGTACTTCCCGACATTCTATCAATGATTTGGCCAATAGAAATACTTATGCAGTACTAACACCATTCTTTCGACCGTGAAATTCCTAGCTATTTGACTGTAGTGCACTTCCCAAATTATCTTAGCATGCTTGCTTGAAAGAACACAAAGGTGTCCTAGGTGGCATAAAAGTGCATCATGGAGGTGAAAATATAAAACCTGATGACCCTCCAAGAGTGTCTGGTATGTGTGGCCAAATTTTGGGTCGCTTTTGTAGAGAAGTCTCCAATCAGAACTCTTGTTCCCACAAGAGTTGAGCATGGTGGTTAACACCATGATCGGCGGTCGACTGAGGAAGTCTACAACATTATTGGTGTTTTCCTTCTTGTACTTCATATTCAAATGGATCTGTTGTAGGTATGTGGACCACTTTTTATGGTGATTGTTTTCAAACTTCCCTTGCATCTGTATGAACAACAGGAGTCAATGGTATGTGTGGATGACCATTTCCTTCCCCAAAATGTGATGGTTCCATTATCGGCAGGCCTGCATAATGGAACACATCTCTTTTTCATAAGTGGCATACTTCCATACTATGTTTGGAAGTGTCTCACTATGATATGTCACTAGATGCGCCTTTTGAGTAAGGAATTCCCCAATAGCATAGTGAGAGGCATCTGTCTCAATCTCAAATGGTTGTTACAATTCTAGTAATGTGGGCACTAGTGCAAAGCAGACATAATGCTTCAAATATATGAATGACTACTATTGAGATTTAGACCAAAATAATTTTTCTTTTGCTCATCCCTCGGTGACTTGACTCAAGGGCCAATTGATATGAGTGAATCCCAACACAAACCTGCAGTAGAAATTGGCAAGACACAGAAAGTTGCAGAGCACTGTCAAAGTGGTTGGAGGTGGCCAATCTCAAACGGCTTGGATCTTGGCTAGATCCACATGCATAGTTCATCAGTAAAATATGTTAGATACTGAACCTGGGTCATGCCAAAAGTGCATTTATCCAAATTGGCACACAACTTGTGTTGCCACAGTGTTTGGAGAACCTGTTGGATGTGGTGGAGGTTCTCTTCCTAACTATGGCAAAGATCGGGATGTCATCCAAGTATACCACTACAAATAAGTTGGTGAATGGCCACAAGATTTCATCCATGAGCCTCATGGACGTTGCAAGAGCATTCCTCAACCCAAAACACATATCCAACCATTCGAAAAGGCCCTTGTTGGCTTTGAAGGTAGTCTTCCACACATCAGAGGGTTTGATTGGTACCGGGTGATATCTGGACTTCAAGTTGATATTGATGAAATATTTCACCCCTTTGAGTTGTTCCAGAATTTCATCAATCTGTGGGATCTGGGACCTATTTCGGAAAATGATCTTGTTCAACGCTTGATAGCCAATACATAGTCTCCAAGTATCATCCTTCTTCTGTACCAACACAATCAGGCTCCCACAGGGTGATGAATTCATCCAGATGTGAGATTATTGTAGTAGCTCCTGAATCTGCCTCTTGATTTCATCGTTCGCCATAATACAGCACTGATAGATTGGTTCATTGCGCAATGATGCAACTAGGGTCAGATCAATGGAGTGCTTGACCTAACAGTGTAGAGGTATCCCTGCAAGGGAGCTGAAGATGTCCTCATACTCCTCCATGACCTTGTCCATCTGTCTTTGTCATGTGGAGAGGCCCTCTCTCAAGGTCGTGGCCACCATATTCTTCTTTCCCTGATGGCATATCATTAGGAAAACAAATTTCCAGGTTTTGGAAATGAGCTTACTACATTGTTTTGTAGTAACCAAAGAGATGGTGGTAGACGGTGCTACCTCAAGCATCCTATACAACTTATTTCCCAAGGTAACAATAATAACGTGGGGCCTTGACTCATATACAACATGTCACTTCCAAAAGTATGGTTGGCCTAATAATACATCACAAACATCAAGGGGAGCAATGTCACATAATACTTCATCCCTGAAGGGATTGATGTTATATGGAAGGTGACACTCCTCGGTAACATGAAGATCCCATCCTTGGTGAAGCCACACAATGGTGTACAATTGTGGGTTTGTTGTGGTTAGCAAGCCCAGCCGCTTCACAGTCTCTTGTGAAATGAGGTTCTTTTGGCTCCCGCTACCGACAATGAACTGTAGCAGGGAGCCCTTTATCCACATCTAGGAGTGGAAGAAGTGCTCCTCCTCCTCCTCCAGATCTTCAGGTACCTCCTTCTGGATCTTTGTGGTGGCAATGTTGGCGTTGGGCTCTGCATCGATAATTTGCTTCCCTTTCTCATTCCCCTTGTCAGGTTCTGACTTAGAGTCAAAGCATGCATCTAATTCAGAAGGCTTCAGCTCAGTCACCATTGACTGCTTGGCCCAAAACTCAATTGTGTTGTGAGTGGAGCTCTTATGGAACTCACACCACTTTCCCATGTCCTTCGGCTTTGCGCTGTTGTTCTTTTCTGGCAACTTTGGCTAGTTGTCCTATGCCACACCACCTTGGATTTGTCTTTTGTTCTGGGGTTTGGGGGCACCTTTCCCTTGCTTTGGATTCATAGATCCAAAGTCTCACTTCATCTATTTAAGTTTCTACTCAATCTTGACAGTGTATCGGTACACCTTACCGAGTGAGGAGATGTCCAAGAACTCCATATCTTCCTAAATTTACCTATGTAGGTAGTCATGGTACTTGAGTAGTAAATGTTTCTCAGATCCTTAATACCCAACTTTGTACAAAGAGTATGAAAAACATTAGTAAACTCTGACACTCTTGGTTCCTTCCCTACTGCAGTGTAGTTGACTTTATGTATTTATCCTCATAGCTCCCAACAAGGTAGTACGTCTCCTCGATGACATCCCAAGATGAATTCCAAATGGGTGCTACTAAAAAGAGAGAGGGCCAAGGAAAATTTCAAGGATGGAAATTTATCTTAAAGTTTAGAAACCTTGGCGAATCCCACTAGTCCATAATATGAAATCTATAAAATGTTTGGAGATATTTTTGTAAAAATATTCAAATTTCTAGTATTTTTATATAGTCTATATATAATTTTTTGGCGATTTTTAGGGTAAAATAATTTAATTCTATAAAATTTGGGCGAATCATTTTTACAAAAAAATGGAGATTAGCGAATTTTTTTTTGGAAAAAGTATAGAAAATTAGCCCATGGGTGAATATTAGCCCCTAAAATTTTCCCTGGTGAGGGTGTACTTTCATCCTTCTGCTCATAGTAGGTTTCCCACCAATCCTTGTCGTGGGGGGCGTCTTTGAGAAGAGAAAAAGTAATATTTTCGAGGCAGGAAAAATCATGAAAGAAAAATATCCTTCTAGTAGATTTAACCATTTATCTACGACGTCTGCATCTATTTGGCCCTCAAATATGGGAATGTCAAATTTTACTTATACCTTAAAAGGAGTGGTGCCTCCAGAGTGGTTGTTGAATGTGGATGTTCTGCTGGTGGGAAATCGTTGAATGATCTAGGCAAAGTTATCCGTCGTCGTGCTCCTTTGTTTCTCGAGGACCTCCTAGAGAAATATTTTGATAAGATCTCCTGATCCCTCATCTTTCTTTTCTTCCCCCATGGGAGGCCATCGGGATTTGCGAGGTTGGTCTTGTAAAGGTTTGACCAGTTCAAGCCCTAAATACTTATATCTCGACCTTGTTGGGGACATGCAAAGAAAAACAGAGAAAGATAAGACCACTCTGATACCACTCATCTGAATTTAAACAGGAATGAAAAAAATTATAGATATAACCATAGATACAGAGATGCAGTAGAAATAACACTTAATTTCATTAATATGAATTACTGAAGTATGCTTATAAACAAAATGGAAATAAGACTAGCCAGGGCTATGGTAGCTTATCTCCGAGGAGAGATGTTGTGGCTACATGCCTTTGCAATGTGTTACAATGAGGCTCAAAGGCTAATTTACTATTGAGAAACAATGGAAATCCATAAACATCCAAAAACCTAACCCTAGGAGATGAAGCACCAAACTATGGGCCCTTTTTGGGTAAATTTGTACATCAACTTCCTGGGGTCGTAAATTTGGCATACGATCTCCGTTTCACGCGCACAATACCTTGTTAGAAAGATCTAACCAAGCACTACAACTTTCGAGTGGTTAAAAGAGGATATAGATAATTTTTGGGCCCCGTTTTCTCAAAAGACATCGTTTAGGGCCTCAAAACGGCTCCGAGAGTTCATGACCCAAAAAACTACCAAAAATAGTAAATTGTGCTACAAATAAGGAAACTGAAAAATTGAAAGAAACAATGGTGGGGATCCAAGTGGAATAGGTAGGTGGCCACCGATATCTGACATGTCTGAGTGGCTGACATGTCTCCTAAGAATCCTGAAGTTGATGTTGGATGAATGTATGTGATGTTTATGTCGATTCCACTTCCTTAAGGTCACATAGAAGGTCGAATCTGATCATAGTAGCCTCTGGTCTCATGTTTACCCTGGCTGGCATTGTTACTTGGGTGGATGTGGTAGGAGGGTGTTACAAGTATGAGGTCAACGGGGAAGAGAAATTAATGTGCAAGTTGAAGAAGAGATTGTATTGCTTAAAACAATCTACAAGGCAATGGTATCTAAAATTTGATAGGTTTATGTATGAACAAGGTTATGCTAGATGTCACTCTGACCACTGTGTTTATCTTAAGAAACAAAATGATGGAAGCTATATTATATTGCTACTGTGTGTAGATGAAAATCTTGTTTCAGGGTCTAACATGCAGGAAATAAATGTGCTCAAAGGAAAATTGGCTAACTTACTTGCAATGAAGGATTTGGGGATTGCAAAGCAAATCCTTGTTATGAGAATAACTATAGATAAGAAAAAACATAAATTTGCATTGTCTTATAGTGATTACATAGAAAAGGTGTTGGAAATATTTAATATGTAAAATGAAAAACCAATTATTACACCTTTCGATAGCCATTTCAAACTAAGTAAGGAGAGACATCCCAATACCCAGGAAGAGATGGATTATATATATAAAGTTCCATATGCATCAACAGTTGGAAGCTTAGTGTATGCAATGGTGTGCACAAGGCTTGATATTGCACATCGAGTGGGAGTTGTGAGAAGGTGTTTGAAAAATCTATGAAAAGAGCATTAGATAGAAATGAAGTGGATTCTCAGGTACTTGATAGGTACCATTAATCAAGAATTATGTTTTGGAGGTTCAAACATTGTTTTACAGGGATATGTCAATGCAAATATGGCAGGAGATAGAGATGATAGGAGGAGCACCAAAGGGTATGTGTTTACTTTAGTTGGAGAAACTATTAGTTGGATTTTGAAAATGTGAAAAAATGTTTCACTTTCAACCATGGAAGCAGAGTATATTGCTGCTACAGAGGCTAGAAAAAATTGGTTTGGTTACAAAGGTTTATGGATGAATTGGGAAAGAAGCAGGAGATTGGAAAATAATACAATGATATCTAGGGTATCATTGATCTGGAAAAGAAATCAATATTTCATTAGAATACTAAATATATACAACTAAGGTACCATTTCGTATGCTCATTTTTGGAAGATGGACAACTGAAGCTAGAAAAGATACACATTAGCCATAATCCTGCATATATGTTAACAAAGGTTGTAACCAAGGAGAAACTGAGTTTCTATTCAGTTACAATTGGTCTTCAAGTATGATGATGAAGATGATAAATAAGTAGGTTCAAGTGGAAGCATTTTCCAGCAAGTGAAGCAGTGATGGAGTTGATATAATAAGTCTCCAAGTGGGATATTATTCAGTGTGGAACCTAATTATCTTCTTAATTGTTTAGAGTTTTTTTTTTTAGCCATGATTGGATCCCAGTCCTTGATGGGAGGCATTTGGGGGCAATTTCCTCTCCACTAGGAGTGTCGCCACCTAGTTTGGCAACCACTGTCGGGAATTCAGGGGTAGTGCTCGTGAAGCAAAAAATTAGTAAAAAATTACCTTGTAAAATATTGTAATTTCATAGTCAAACTGATTCATTCATTACATGAAATATCTTACAGTAAAAGTTATGTTAATTTAGGAATTATTTCGCTAGAATGAAACCCTCATTTTATATGAGGGAATTGTATTATATTTTTGTATTAATTTTTGTGGGAAGAAAAGATGAGAGATTGTGTGAGAGTGAAGAAAAGATTAAAATGGATTTGTTGTAGGTTATAATATCTCTTCATTTTCCTGGATAATATAAAAGGAAAGATTAGCTATTTCTCTGTGGACGTAGCCCAAATTGGGTGAACCAAGTAATTATTTGTCTCTCTTATTTATGATTTTTGTTTGTTTGTTTGTTTTTCAACAATATTTTATCTATTCCATTACTTTATTATTTGATTTATAACATCCTAACCTCTACAACCTCTTATAAATCTCTATGGCCTAATCATTTAATCTTTGCAACCTCGTATAAACATCATTGGATCATGTAAAAATTTGGGGCTCATTTATAAAGTTGTAATCCATGGAAGTGATATAATCTTGGTGGCTCTACTGTGTAGTGATATAATCATTGTAGCTCATATATGGTCTCTATGACTTAGTGGCTGAATTTTCTTCCAAAAATATGCTAGGTGTATGCATTCTTTTTACCTACTCTTTCTTTTTCTTACTAAGATCCATTTTCAAAAATTATGAGCACTTCTCCCCATCTTATAAGCCTCCATCTAGTAAAGGTAGGCCAACCAAAATTACTCTAGAGAGTCTCTATGATCACATTGAATCTTCAGAAAAACATAGAGAAGAATGATAAATGAAACTTAAACTTAGAATTATCTAGAATGCTTACAGAGCATAAACTCGAATTTTCTACAACACTTAGGGAACATAAGATAGAAATATCCACAATGATTGACAACAACTACAAATCATAAGAAAAGAAAATGATAGCACTCTAGATATAGATATGATCTTTAGATAGTTACCTCGTGCATTTACAAATATTTAAATTTTCTATTTAAAAGGACAACAATTCAGAAAATTGATGTAACCCTTCAAGTTACATCATGCATTTAAAAATATTAAAATTGTTATTTAAAAAGATGAAGAGTTCTGAAAATTGATGTAACTATCTGAGGGTTTCTTCAAAATTATCTGGAGTAAATTTTTCATTTAAAATATACTCAAGACTAAAAACATAAATGTTGAAGTTCACATTTTGAAAATTAAATAAAAAATTTTCTAAAACATGTCAAGTTCACCATGTTGTTCTTCAATAGTGGAGGCACACTTAGTATATAATTGAAAAAAATGCATGGTAATTAAAAACAACACATTTATAACTAAAAAACACACACATATCAAAGATATCTTACAATGTCCATCATTAAATTTTGATGGAGAGCTTCTTAACAACAATTCATCTTTCACAAACAAATCTTGAATTGGCATTTCCCCATACAATATATCACTAGACATCCTATTAGCATTTGCACAATCTCTTATGCTAAATCATTCAAATTAACTAACAATATTTTTTTGCTTCTCCATGCAATTGTTTTAACCTCTCCTTTTTAACTTGGTACACACCTTTCATCTAGTTGTTTTAACCTCCCGTTTTTAACTTGGTGAAGACTACAATTCCATTGGATCCATACTCCCTAGTTGTTCCTAAGCCTTCTATCAATGAAATATAATATGCTTCATTGTTTGTTTTTCTTCTAGGTACATTCCTTTTTCTTTGGAGGACTTTGTTCGTCACAATATTGCATAGCACATAAGTAATCACTACTTTCCCTGGATTGGGATAACAAGAAACTTCTACGCATACTATCCATTTTTCAACCATGTTTAATGGGTTTTATGATCCATTTAAAAAACTAATTCAATAAAATGAATAATATATTTATTTATTGCAAGTTCCTTAGTTTATGGGAGAATTATAATAAATAAATACCTATTATGATTGAATAATGGAATACTGCAAGGATTTAGCCTAGCTTCAGGATCATCGTCTATGTTCTCCTTCGGAATTTATACATGTCATTGATAGTTTCATCAAGAAATTATAAACTATGATGATAGGAATTTATTGATTTTAGGAAGTGTGTCTATATAAAATAATTGTTTAAATGCATATGTGATAGACTATTTACATTGAATGTGCATGCAGACTTGTTATCATTTGCATTCCTCCCTTTAGTTACTACGCATAAGTTGATGGGAAACAATTGCAGTGACCAATATAATGATGTTTTAGTCTCTTTCAAAATGAAGTCGAGCTACGAATACTGAGAGGACCAAACCATTAGTGTCATACATTTCCATGCTAAATGCATAAGATAGGCTATGTATGTATGAGATTACAAACATTAACATAATATTTTAAAATACAAACAGCAAAAAGTTATATGCAAGGTAAGTGAATAAGATATATGTTGTGATAAAACATAGCTATTTTTGTCATGCATTCTTGCTTGAATTAACTATTTTCAAACATATAAATCAAGTGAATTCATAAGTCAATTATGCAAAGAACTCTGAAGTCCAAGAGAAGTATGGGTGATAGACTTAAATATAATACTTAGTACAACATATAAAAGGGATAGGCGTTTAAGTCTAATACTTAGTACAACAAATAAAAGGGATAGGGGTTTAACCCTTAGCTTCATGCGATGACCATAGATTTTATAATAAATATACGTTATTTAACAAACCAATGTTGAAACACCCCTTGGAATATGTTGGTAGTATAAGTCCTTATAATAATTATGTTATTTTAGAAGATTGTATGGGTGACAGATTTAAATGTAATACTTAGTGCAATATGTAAAAGGGATAGGGGTTTAACCCTTAGCTTCATGCTAGGACCATAAGGTTTTTAATAAATATATGCTATTTAACCAACCAATGTTGAAACATCCCTTGGACTATGTTGGTAGTATAAGTCTTTATAATAATTATGTTATTTTAGAAGATTGTATTCTTATTATAAAGGATGATTCCTAGGCTCCCTAGTCTTATAATGAATTTATTCACATATGTGAGAAGTTGTTTGACATCATATAGCATCCTAGTGCATATGGTAATATTCTTCATCTCAGGTTGCTTAGAAAAGGATATTTGTATATTGCCATTCTAAATGAGAGGTAGCGTTGTCTCTTTTTCTTTTTGCAAATCTGAGGAAGAACTACACAAGCAACAATACATGATTGTCATCCTAAGAATATACAACACTAGATAATTTTAGATATTTTACAAAATTAAAATATTAAATATACATTTTAAATAAAAATAATATTTTATTTACTTGCTTGATTAATCTCTAACACCTAGTTTTCAACAGCTAATCTTGGGGCAATGATGCATCCTTACTATTTGTTCATGAAGATTATACGATTTTTTCACCTTGTCCAGAGGATGAACCACATTGGTTGGTTCGAAACATCGACCAAATCCTAATGATGTGATTAATCCAAAAACAATTTATTTACAATATGGATCACAAAAGTCTGATATCTAACAATATACGACGCTATATAATTCTTCACCACAGGTTTATGAAGATATTCAATTGTAATAATCACAGTTTTTAAAGGAGCACTGGCTTTTCACAAGCGATTTTAGAAGGAGATTTGCGTTCATATTAATAAACATTAGTTGCTTAATAAATAGATATCTATAGATTTCCCTTCCAAATGAGAGGTTCCATTCCCCTCACAACACCAAAGGAATTCGACTAATGAGGTGGAAACAAACCTACCAAGTGTTTTAGGTGGGACAAACACACACACACACATATATATTATGTTTAAAATATTTCCCTTCAAGAGTGAAGTAACGACACAAGCAGTATTCCGTAGTCATTAATCGGGGTTAAAAATGAAAGGACAAAGGAAGGAACATAACAATATTCTTTGGTACATGTTCTCTAGTACGTATCCAATCCTTATCACAAATTCCCTAGTCAAATCTTGAAGGTAAGATTTTTATGACTGATAAGATAAGGACATTGGTAGGATCTAGTGCTCTAGTCAATCCTATTATATACGATCAGGGGTTAAATTTGACTAGTCCTCTTACCCATCATGAAATTTTTTAATGACAGTTTTATTTGTAAAATTCCCTTCACATGGCTTTTAGTATTTACTTTTTCCAATTTCATCTAATTCATTCAAATTAAACTCATAATTTCTCTTACATGAAAAGAAAAGAGTGGTGTAGCCTTGCAAATCATGAAGTGAATGCAATTGAATTTTGAAGAGATTAGCGTAAAAATCAGCGTGCTATTGCCAAAAAGAATTTTTCCAAATTTGGTTTTTTGTTTTTTTTGTGTTTGAAAACACAATTTCTTTCATTATCAATCAAAATAGAAAATTTTTCATTAGCCAAAGTCTTTCTTGCTCATGATATGACCAAAAACATACCAAAATATTGGAGTAGGATAATAAAAAACATCCCATGCCAAATATCAAGAGGATACCACCCCATAGAGAAGCAAGATAACAATAGAGAAACTCTAGAGTTTTTCAGTAAAAACATAAACTCTAGGAATGCATATAGAAACAAAGAAATAAATTACCCACAAACAAAGCCACTTAGTGTGACATGAAGACCAACAAAGAAAAACACAAGCCTTTATGAAAACATAAAGGCCCCGGAGTTGATGGAAGTGCACCTATCCAGAAATTCGAATTGAACCAGTCAAGGAAAAAGCAACTAAATCAGTTTATTTTTTGGGTTTTGTGAGGAAGGCGCAGAAGGAAGGATCTAGCTCTATGTAATTTTATTTAATTAGAAACAAATATGATTTAGGTTCAATTTTAAACTCATACAAGAATGAATCCAGAAAAATCCTTTCAACAGAAAATTTGAAATGACTGACCATTAACTACATATAAAAATAAAACTGTTAAAAGAAAAATACTCCTCGAATTGAGGAAATTATTAGCTCCACTTCAACATCGCACAGTACTGAGAGATCATATGTTTTCTTCAATAACGTGTTCGGATGGTTCGAAAATATGGCTTGTTGATTTATTTTGTCCTTTACGACATCATTTTTTTTTTTTTCCAAAAATGGTGAACATCATGGAAGTTGGGAGTGTCTCATGTTAATTTGACTATCTTGTGTCAAGCCCCTATCGTAAGCTCACATAAAATATTTGAGGAAGGTTGACAAGTTATTTATGATATCAATAAATCTTAATTGATAGGTGACCGATGTTGTATAGATGACTTCTCCATTTACAATCTATCACACACATAAAATGAACTTTCTATCCGAAAAAAATTCAAAGTTATGAGTCTTGTTTCGATTTATCCTGCGCGCGCTCACCAGGTTCGAAACGAGTGGTATTAGGAGTGATGAAGCGGGAAATCTTAATCATTGGAATTCTTTATATGTATTTCTTGATACTTTTCATGAGTCGCACCATCATTCCAAGTGTTATAGGGGTTATACCTACGCGTCCCAAATGTGGCGATACATTTGCTCCATACCCTTTTAGCACCAAATATGGTTGCGTTTTCCCTGATTGCAAAATCTATTGTAATGCAACCAACGAGATGGAATTCAAATCGGTTAATTGGAGCTTTTATAAATAGTTAATATAAGTCCAACAACCATGAGGTTGGTTATTCAACATACACCTTTGATTAAAGCTTTTTGTCACACTAAAGATTTGAATATGGATTACAACTGAATCATAGCCTACCTTTCAATATCACGAGAAAAAACACAATTATATTTTGAATTGTGCTCCTATACTACGGACATCGTCATTGAATTGCAGCTTAAGCAGTCCGGGATTGTCACACCTCTCACTGTTTTATATTAATGGCGTCTTTGCACCTATTCAATGCCATGTTGGATAAAATTTATTTTAAAAACTATCTCACTGAAGAATTGACTACTCAAATATGCCAGTGCCAGCATGGTGTAAATAGATATATAACTATATATAAAAACTTGAAAATTTGGATTTTTTCATAGGCCCGTCTTTTTGACAATTTTAAAAAGTATTTACAAGTTAAACACGATGTGTTTATTTTAGAATCAACTGTATTTTATAATTTTGGAATCAACTGTATTTTATAGCTAAAAAGGACGAAAACAAATCAACATGCCTGGTCCTAACAAGGAGGCTAAGGAAGCTGAAAAATTCCTCCAACTACGATGAGGTGCAATCAACCGTGGCGCCAACCAACTAACCTCACACAAAAATCCTGCAAAAACACTTCTAACGGCAACAACGCAAAAATAACCAAAGAAAAAAAAATAAAATAAATATATATATTATATATATATAATAAAACCATAAAACCATGCACATACGCATATATACGTGATCATTTCCTCCAACGCACCAATGGACCAGGCAAAATTGCAGCGTCATAATAACAATAACACACTAACAATGCAAAAAAAAATTGCAGTGGCATAAGGGCCCTCATATATATAGACGTTCTTTTAGCTGAAAAACTAGTTCATCTGAATCTACAGTTTGGTCAAATATGTAGCTCGGACGAATTATTTGTACGACCGAAATCGATAGTTCAGTTGAACTATTTTATTGCCAATTTTTTCACCTATGGAAAAAAATTCGTTTAATAGTCAGCGGTAATTTGAATGACCAATTGTTTGGCTGAACGTTGGTATAATAGTTTGGCCGCATAAATATAGAAAATTCGGCAGAAGCAAATTTGTTTCAGCTGAAAATGTGAGATTGTGAATTTTTCTGTGGCATTTCTCACGAAAGTGTAACTTAATTTCACATTTTTACCCTATGATTAGGGTATATGAAAATTTTATTTTCAAGCTTAATATCACTGAGGGTTTGTTTCAAGAAACTAAATCAAATATCAAAGTTAAGCAAGGGTATCCCTTATCCCCTACCCTTTTTTACATTTACATTGATAAGCTAGAAGAGTGTTTGGAAGATGTAGGATGTGACGGCCCCAAGCTCGGTGGTATGGTCATTACTCTTCTCCTTTATGATGACAATATTGCTCTTCTAGCAAAAATCCACGATGATTTGGCAAGCAGCTAAGAATCTTCCATGATTACCGCATCACTGTTACTGACAAGACAAGCCATGATAATTAAACCTAAAAATATTAACTATGATAATTTCAATTATGGTAGCAATTAGATGGAGAAGGCTTCTTCATACAAATATTTAGGTATTAACATTCATCATCAACTCAACATGAATTATAGCATTGCGGGATAATAGGAGGATGGAACTTATTATGATCCTCAAAACAATTGTAAATTGATTAAGCTTTGGGTAAGGAGTAAAAATAAGTTCTTCTTTGAGACCCTTGTCATCCATGTTATTTAATATGGAGGTGAGGTTGGGGTTATAGTATATGTAAAGAATCTTGGAGGAAGATCAAACTGATCCAAAGGCAATGTATACCCCACAATCTCAAGATTAAAGGAAATACTCCCTACCCTCTCCTTTTGATTGAAGCCTTCCTTTCCCCCATTGAAAGCATTGTTATATTTAGGTATTTGATATATATCAGGAAGCTTTACAACATGGAAGCCATGAGGTTCCCCAAAATTGCTTCTAACTCAAGCCAAAACCCCCACCTCTCGCTTAAGCGAGTTTGGCATAAGGATGTTGAGTCTTGGGGTGACCATTTGGGGATAACTTGGAGGACATCATCTTGGAGGATAAGGATAATATTAAAATACTATTACTTCTAAATTCAATGATAAGTTGTGTGATGATAAGGAGTTAGAGGGAAAAAGAAAGCTAAGGTATTATAAGGAGGTGATGAAGCCCAATCTTGCTAACCATAATTATCTTTTTGTCTTGATGAGTGCTAAGAAAAAAATGAACGTTGTGAAGATAAAAACTAATTTTCATTAGCTTCAAAGTGAAATTGAGCATTGGTCAATTCCCAAAACACCTTGGGATGAAAGAGTTTGTCATTGCAATACTAAGTGGGTTGAAGATGAAAGACACTTTCTCTTGGATTCCTTAGCTCTTAGGCACATTCAATCTCATTTCCAAAACCTTTGCCACACTACCAACCTTCTTGACATTTTGTGTCAAGGAAACTATAGTGATCTTGGAAGGCTTCTCTCTTCCTTTTGATCATAGAAATAAAATATTAACAAGTGTCAATCAATCTCTTACTTTTTACACTTTTATAGAACATAACTTTTTAAATTCTTAAAGAACATATTGATCTTAGTGAATGCTAGTCATCCTCACCATAATCAATTATTTATTTTTATTATTTTTATTTTTATTTCAAAATATTTTTTTATATAATAATAAAAATAACTATTATATTATTATTATAATAATAATAAACTATTATTATTATTATTATTATTTGAAATAGCCAAAATCTTAAAACATACTTATACTCAATAAAATTATAATTTAATTAATTTTATAAAAAATTCAATATATTATGAAATAAAATATTTAGCTGTACTCGTCATAAATATATTTTCATTTAATTTATATAACTACCATAATTATAACATACTACTTAAATTTCTTAAATATAATAATGACCAAAACCGGCTCTATGTGTATCAGTTAGTCATTACCATCAATTGAATAGAGTTAAGCACTCACTGTCATATAAGCCTTACAGTTCTGAAACGATAGCACTCAGTTATATATGCAATCCTTGTTATTATATTGGTTCCTTGAATACAATGTCAATTCCAGTCCGACCATGACAAGGCGTGCATTTTTTAAAGTCGAATTTCACCGGTACCAGTTCTATTATTTTGTCCTTTCGGGTACTCGCTTTCATAACTACATTGTTTCAGTCACTGACAATCACACTTCGCATATACAGAGCCATACCAAATTATGAGTAGCAAATCAATTGATCAACGTGTGGACAGTTAATATCCTACCAGAAATATGAATGGAGGCCAATCTTGAAGACTCAGACGGTATGCATGTAGTTTAGCGTTTCCAGATGCTATGAAGGCGGTTTATATATTTAATTGACAAAAATGACGTTAACCAACTTTTCAGAATATTCCTAGATCTACATGCATAATTTTTAATGAGTTGATGCCGCGGCCCCAGTACTAATTGAAGGGCATGAACAAAGCCACTTTGAATCGTCAATGTCAGAGTTTCATATTTAGATTTAGGGAATGGTGAGTGTTCTGAACATCCACACCTCAAAGGATTAATTCTAACAGCGGTGGAAACATACGAAGGCAACGTCCTTGGGACAGGAAATGGATTACTGAACAAAGCTAAGACTGGCAACTTCAGTATTCTTCAATGCAGTCATTGATGTCTTTCTCCCAGGCAGAAAACGTGCAACGCCCTTCGGATAGTAAGTCAATGATCAACATTAATGCTACAAAGTACAAAGCCAAGGTCGGCCAGTTCGAGGTATCCCAATATAAGCAACTTCAAGATTCTTCAATAATGTGAAAATGAATTAAAAGTCATGGTGTATCCAAAAATCTATTAGTTAGCAAGTGTTAAAAATAAATCAGGCCATTAGTTAGTAAGTGTTAAAAATAAATGAATAAATCCAATTACCTTTAAATTGTGTACATTTTGAGGTTGTTTAAGTACCTATGATTAAAATTCTATATGGGTGTATGTATATTTTTCTATTCGACGAATTGTTTTTTTTTATATTTTTTTAAAACACTTTCCGCATAAATAGATAAGCATGTATATTTCTCAATTCAACTTATGAAATAAAGAACCAGCTGTCTTTTTATATTTTTTCATTTGCTGTGTGAGTTTAATTTTCATCATCTGTATATTTCTCTATTGAACGCATGAAATAAAGAACCAGCTCTCTTTGTATATTCTTCAACACATGAAATAAAGAACCAGTTCTCTTTGTATATTCTTTCATTTGGTGTGTGAGTTTAATGTTTATCTTGTATCAAAGGTTGGCCTTAGATGCTATGAGGTAAAATGCTCTCGGAGAAAAGTAAACAACATCGATGAGAGTGATAGAAGTTGCTATGGAAAGAGAGAGAGGGGAGTTGCATCCTATTAAGAAGATCAATTGTCGTTACAGGGATCATGAAGGATTCTTGATAAATAGAGTTGTTTTTTTTAAAGAGTGAACCGTGGTTGTTGTGGGTGTAGACCAGTGATAGAAATAGAAGCATTTAATCAATTAATTAATTAGTTATAATAAAATTAGATAATTTAGTAATAAATATTTATAATTATTATTATTATTAATTAATTATATTTAATTATTTTATATTTATATTAAGAATTAGTATTAATTATGAATATTTATTTCTCAATAAATAGAATTTATTAATAATAAATAGTTTTTAATTTATTATTATAATATTTTTATTTAATTAATTAATTTCTAAATAATTATAATCTTTTCAAAAATTATTAAAAATACAATAAGAAACTTTAAAAAATATATGGATAATAATAAATATTATCTTAAATTAAAAAGTGAACCTTCATCTCATTTTTAAATCAAATCATCTCATAACTATTTAACCTTTCTCATTTAGCTCTTCTACTATCATTATTTAGAAATTGTCCTTATGATGGATATCATTTAGCTCTTCTACTATCATCATTTAGAAATTGTCCTCATGAGGGATACCTGTTGGGATAAAATTGTCCTCATGATGGATACTTGTTGGGATGGGATTTGAAAGGTTGACAGAATATGGTTATTACTATGGGTTCTTCTAAAACTAACTCAAAATAAGCATTTAATGTGGTGAATAGTGTGTTTGCAAAAACATTGTGAAAATTTGTAGGTAGTGCTAAAATTGCTATATAAATTTCTCTTTTTAATAGTATCTAAATTAGCAAATCCCTATCTAAATAGAGTAAATAAGTTAGATACATTGAATTATATAAATTTAAACTTTAAGACATAGACTTTGTTGGAACCATACAATGTATCATTGTGGATGGAGATAAAGCTAAGCTAGCTACTCCTTCCAACATCACTTCATGATTGGGTGAAAAGATAAATCAAGGAAAGGGTTCTATTGAGAATGTTTATAAAATAGGTTATCATTTAGCACATATGCAAGACATTAAATGAGACATGGGAGGCATTAAAAAGTTTGTAGTAATCAATAAATATAAATAGAATGATACTTTGAACATTTAACTTCTTTCTATTAAAATGGAAGAAAATGAGAATATTATTAATTATCTATCTAAAATTATAAATTGGATGATATTGGTGAGAAAGTATTCATTAGCAATCTAGTTACTATCACATTAAATTCCATGTTGCAAGAATATGAAGTAATTATCACCAAGAAATAACTTTTATTTAATGATTTGACAACGATCCTTAAGCAAAAGGAAGAAAAGAGGAAGAGTGTTTCACAACATATTTTGAAATCTAAATTTGTATTTGATGAAAATAAAGATAAGAAATCATACAAAGAAAAACGATGGATAAAAAACATGAGGCAAACTTGAGGAGAAAGTATATCAAGTTGAGGTTTAATAAAAACAACACTTAGTGTGAAAACGAAATGGTACATGTCACTATTATAGTAAGTATGAACATCATGCTTTTGAATATATATAAAAGATAAGTTTAATATGTTAAAATATAGAAGATGGATTAACAACTTTGTTGATAGAGAAGTTAAGGTTAGTAATGACTTCAAAAATGTAAATTTTTTATTTTAGATGTAGTCTTATAAGTAAAAACATATGATTGTAATGAATGGTTGATATCTTGAGGAGCATCCATTCATCTGATCTATAATAAAGATTGGTTTACAAATTATAATGAAAATACTACGGTGCTAAAACTTATCTAGAGAATGATATATTTCATGAAACAAAAAGATATCGTGATGTATATTTAAATATGCTAAATGGTCATGTGAAACAAAAAAAATGTAATGCATGTATTAGGAATTAAGAAAAATCTAATGTCAATTTCAATGATGAAAATTGAAGGTTCTAAAGGAATTTCCTATTCGCAATATCAATGGTGACAAATCAAAGGTCTAAAAGGAATTTTCTAACCTCAATTTCAGCCATGACAAATCAATGTTTGAAAGTTGAATTTGTGAAGTTAGGCTCTTAAGTGAAGGATAAGCAATTATCTATAAAATTATAGTAGAAGGAATTATAGTGGGAGGCATATACAAACTTGATGTTACCATATAGAGTCATCAAGTTTTGTTATGTACAAATATTTCATAGAAGAACTATGGAAATTAAGGTATGGCCATTTGAATTTCAAACATTTAGTTTTACTTAGAAAGAAAAGACATGGTAAAAGGTCTTCCAATTTTTAAGAATGAATATGCTAAATGTTATATGTAACGATTTTGCAACAAGAATGAAATATATGGATGGGTTTTCAATGAGCATAGATAAATAAGAAAGAAATTCTCTTAAATTCATGGACACTAATTTGTGCTCGCTAGTGGAAACCAAATCACTTGAATGAACTTATTTTCTTATATCTATCTATTCATAAGAAAGAAAAAAGGTATTTTTCAATACTTAAAAGAGTCGAGAAATATGGTTGAAAAGTAGACATGTAAACATGTGAACATCCATAGGTCAAATTAGCATGAGGAATACAATTTTGAGAAAATTCTTAGAGAACTCCAAAGACAATTGAATTTAGAAACAACACATGATTCCACAATGATACCCCTCATTAAAATGTTGTGGTTAAGAGGAAGAAAAAAACCACGGTAAAGTGTGCTAAAGCGTGCTCAAAGGTAAGAATCATCCAAATAATCTTTGGGACATAGCTATAAGCACCATTTCGTATTTGCAAAATAAGTGTCCAACCAAGTTTTTGGAGCATAAAAATACTTATGAAGCATTTAATGGATATAAACTAGGATTTATCATTTTAGAGTTTTGTGAACAAAGCTTTTTATCACATCCCACAGGAATATAAAAGAAAACTTGATGCAAAATCAATCAAATGTATTTTCATTGGTTCTTGTGTTTGACCATATAGCTTACAAAATATATAATCCTATTAATCATAATTTATTTGCAAGTAGGGATGTTGTATTTCATGAATATGTAGATAATGATAGTGAAGATGCATGGAAACTTTTTGAAGAAGGCATTAGTGCAAAAGTAGAGGAAAGTGAAGATGAACAAGATGATGTCAAGTCTCGAGTGGTATTGAAGCTACAAGGTCTCAAGTCACAAATGTTGAAAAACCTTTAAATTTTAAGAAATAAAAAGATCATAATTATTGGATGATGTTATGAAAGTGAAATACAATTCAATTATTAAACATGACACTCGGTAACTAATTTCCTCGTCTAAAAATAAAGTTCCTATACACTGAAAATGGGTATAAACAACTTTTAAAGTAAACTGATTGCAAAAAGCTAAAATGAACACAATTAGACTTATGATTGCAAAAATTATTCAGCACAATTAAGACTTACATAAGATGAATTTAAAATCAAAATTTTTGAATGGAAAATTAAAAGAAGTACACTGTGTTCAAGTTGAAGGTATTGTAGCATAGGGACCATAATATAGTATATATGGTCTCAAACAAGATAGGTTGTGGTATATATAAGTTAGACAACTTTTTTTTCTAGTAAGGATTCATAAAAAAATAAGAATTATCTAAATATTTACAAAACAAAGTTGAACATAGCAGTGTTACTTTAATTTCATTGTATGTTGATGATTTAACCATAACATGAAATGTTTCCAGTTTAACCCATGAAATCAAAACAAAATTATCATAGAAATTTGAAATGAAAGATATTGTACATATGCATAATTGTTTAAGCAGTGAGGTATGGAAGGAAGATGGAAAAACATTCACCATTCAAAATAAGGATGAAAACAAGCTTATCAAATCACTCAATATGATTAATCATTGCAAACTAGTATATACTCCATTAGCATAAAACACTAAGCTTTACATTGATGATGATACAAAAGAAGTAAGTTGTACTTTCTATAAACAATTGTGGAAAGTTTAATTTACTTCATGTTGGAAGTAATGCTTCCATGTCATGTGTAGTTGACATTGTGAGTCCCTAGGCATCAATCTAGAAGGGGTTGATTCCTATGTAATAAGTTGGAGTCATGATCTATATGTGTCGAAGTGAGTGTGTTAAGTGTTATATATTGTAACTATTGTGATCAATAATAAAATAGTGTGTGGTTGATTTGTGTTGTGTGCAACCATGGTCTCTCTCACTCCTCTCTTTAAATTTCTATCATGGTATGAGAGCCAGTTCTGACCTGATTTCTTCAAGGGAAGGCCAGAAAGATAGGTAAATAAATTAGTTGAGTGTTTTATTTCAGTGAATCTATGTGTAGATCTATTTTTTATGTGTAGAATTATTTGTGTGTATCTCAGGAGTCGAAACAATATTTTGAAAAGGAACTGGAGTGTAAAATCACTGTCTGGAGTCCTCTAACGTCCGTACGAGAATAGATAACCACCCCTTCTGTTTTGCGGACACACGTTCGTTGGAAGGGTTCCATAGATTTATATATGCTTTTATCACCCTTGGCTTCTGATGGAATGTCATTGTGCCTTGTTGGATGAGATCAGTGAGATCTATGAGAAGATTGGAAGGTTTCTGTGTAATATCTGGAAAGAAGTTGTTGTGAGGGAAGAAGCACTAAGTTCGTATAGCAATAACGTCGTTTACAGTTGTATTCAACGCTGCAGATCAGGAATTTCTAGAAATCCTACAAGACCAGGACCATGTTTGCAAAGTAGCGATCTGATCCTGAGCCATCGTGGAATTTCTTTTGATGAGAGGTGGAGACATAAGAAAACTATTTGTTTGTATAGTCTCTTCTAGCACAGATTCTTGTGTAATAGCCACATAGTGAAATTCCCTCAGCGTTACACCTCCCTCAGTGAGGTCTTGCTTATTCGCTGCATGGGTAAAGTCTTTTTAAACGGAAATGATCTAGCCTTCCCTTCTCAACAGAACCACCAACTAGCTCGAAACTTTGAACTTCGTTTGGGCTACCGTCGTTCTCCTTGGAGGCTTCGTATAATCTTTAGAAGGTATAGACTTCTGTCTACGACCCCAATGACCAAGGCTCAAATCTAATTTGGGCTCTCAATATTTTCTACTGGGTGCCCCTGGTGGAATCGGTTCTGAATCTGTTAAGAATCTTCCTCATACTCAGCATTGGAATATCGCAAGTACAGTTGAACCTCAGAGAAAATTATCCCTCTTGTCTTTTATGAATCTTCACAAGATGAATGGTCTTGGAGGACAAAGGAAAAACATTGTTTTACGTGTGGAACTGTGAAATATTTCTGCTGAAGTATTGGTGGACATGCAATGGAGTTCATCAAGAACATTGTGCTTGGGAATATTCTTAATTTTTTTTTAAATGCTATCTTTTATCAGTTTTGAAATTTGTGCGACAAACAATTATGGTATTGTGGTGTTTATATGATTATTTAGGTTGGTTTGTAAAATTATTTTGTTGTGCGAAAAAGAAAAATATTGATGAAAAGGAGTTGTTAGGAAAAATCAAATGAAGAACCAATTATAGAATAGCTTAATATATTTTCAAATTGGTTGTTCCTTATTCATACTGTGACACAAGAAGATATCACAAATTTGGTTATCTATAATCTATTATAAGTTAGTGGCGTAGTGTGTAGCTAGCAATATCAACTTACAGGTTAATTTGGTTATGTGTTTAAGATGTCATCTTGTATAATTGACTTATGAATACATTTGACTTATGAATGCATTAGTATTCGGACTGCATTCCTAGATAACTAGGGAATACAACAGAAGTTCATGTGTTCAAGAGATGGAGGTATGTCCATACGATGGTTCATTATTGACACTGACCCATCGTGCTTCGGGAGGTTGACAAGCATCAATTCTGCAAAGTTCATCAACGATGGTCAAAGGCAGTTATGTTTTAAATGGAGGTCAAGTGATAGCTCGAAGATGTGGTGGGGAAGAAAGAGTGGTGTTTGTGAGATTCTCGAGTGCATGCGGCTGTTGATGAAGACTAATGAGAGAGATATCATATTGTTGTTGTAATATGTGTTTTCTATGGAACCATTAAGGGAGGGTGTTGGAAGTAGGGCTTCCATGTCATGTGTAGTTGTCATTGTGAGTCCCTAGGTATTAGTCTAGAAGGTGTTGATTCCTATGTAATGAGTTGGAGTCATGATCTATATGTGTCAAAGTGAGTGTGTTAAGTGTTATATATTGTAACTGTTGTGATCAATAATAAAATAGTGTGTGGTTAATTTGAGTTGTGTGCAACCATTGTCTCTCTCACTGCTTTGTTTAAATCTCTATCACTTCACCACAAAAATGTGTCACACTTAATGAGCAATCTTTCTTAATGCTTGGCTAGGTCACATGAGAGCCATTGGAAATATGCCAGGTAAGTCACGAATACTTAAAAAGAAAAAGTTCTATTAATTTTGAGAGTGAATACACTAATGATTTGAATATTGAGTTGATGAGTTATTCATATTTTCATTAAAAAAAGTAATATCTAGATGATAGAAAGTGAACCAGTGAATATATGTATTGAAAGGTTAAGAAACCATGAACTATTTTATTGTCCTCTATATAAGGTACATTCTTAGAGACATGAGAAAATTGGAAAAAAGCAAAAGTTACTTAGAATTATAAATTACGACAAATTCAATCTATTATACAAAATCAAAATATATTAAAACTTGTAAGAAAAAAGAATTCTATTGGAATACAAACGAAAAGATGACTCATATATTCGCTAACACATATAAAATTTGTAAGATGATGTTAGATATTATAAAATATTCATTCTTCTATAGCAACATTATTGTTAACGAATTTTGCTAATGGTATTGATGAATACTTGATAAAATATATCATCGTATTAAAAACCCCACTCGAATAAACTAGATATATGTGAATTTTAAATCTGAAACTTATAAGAAAAAAGAATTCTATTGTAATACAAACAAAAATATGACTCATATATTCCCTAACACATATAAATTTGGTACGATATACACACATGTTAGATATTATAAAATATTCATTCCTCCATAACAACATTATTGTTAACGAATTTTGCTAATGGTATTGATGAATACTTGATAAAATATATCATCATATTAAAATCCCCACTCGAATAACATAGATATATGTGAATTTTAAATCTAATAAAATGTATTATATTTAACCTATGAAATAAATGACTATCTTTTTCAACATATAGTTTAAGTTATACCCACCCGTTCAATTTACTTTACAATTTTGGAAGTGTTTAAATGTTTTTAGGCACTAGAATTGTTAATGCTGGTATATTAAACATCATAGTGATTCAATCCGTGGTCTTTCAATCTCGTTTGTTAAATGAGAATAATGATATATTCCAATAATAGATTGAAAAGTTGGTGAGAGAATCAATAACTTCTTGTACAAAAGTTATCAACCTTAATTTGTCAATGAGATATTCAAATAATTGATTGAAAAGTTTGTGAGAGAATCTATAATTTGTTTCACAATCATTATCAACGTGAATTATTGTGACAATTAGGATGGAAATTGACGGGGAGTGACAGAATTCTTTATCATTTAATAGGTGATTTTTTGGTTAAATATAGGAAAAAAAAAATCGGTTAAATATAGTTAAAAAAAATTGCAAAACCGTAAAATATTTTCTTAAAGCTATGACGACTAATAGGAAGGTGTGAAACTGTTTTGAAATTGCAACCTTTGTGACAATAAATCTAACATGCATGGCATCGTAGGCAGCCCATGGTTGTGACTGCTCAGCTTACTACATGACGTCCCTACATAATGAGATTTAACAAGAAATATGAAGTTCTCTGTAGGTTACTAATTTACATATAGTAAACACATGATCATTTCATTACTTTTCTCATGGAAATATGAAAGGATTTGTTTAGGGAGGGAATTTTTACTTGGAACTTAAGTAATATTTTTAAAAAAATTTGATAGTAAGAGTGTTTGAATTTTTTTAATGATGAAAATTTATATTTCATGAGTTTCTGGAATGAACGTTGGGAACTTGGGTACGGGTGTCAGGAAATGCTAGAGGTTTCCTCAAAATTTACACGAAACAGGTAATCCAGAATGGTAATATTATATAATAAAAATAAAAATATATAATTATATAAAAACAAAATAATATTAAATCAAAATATTCCAAATAATTAAATCAATTTAAATACATAATCTCTCTTATATATAAATATATTCTCTGGATGTCTCTCTTCCTGAGTCTCTCCCTTTTATATATATAAAATATTAAAATGTGAAGTTCATTATCTGACACATGACCAATATTTGAAACAATCAATACAAATGAACAATTTTACCTATGTTTCTCTAGTTATTCTTATGAGAGAAAGTAAAGCGATTCTAACGGTTAAGCATTGAATGCCACATACAATATGCACACAATCTTATGCGATACATATACACAAGCAAAAAAATAAATACCCATCAGCATGACATCCTAGATATTGCCCTTACATTAAGGTGTCACACGCTTCCTTAACCCATTGAGAGATTGCTCTAGTTTCTCAATTAAGGATATCCGTGTTAAGGATGTCTTTAGCCTTTCTTCCTGTGAAAGTTTCAACGAAGCATCATGTTTTGTGGGCAGTTCAACATATTTGTCTGCATGCTTTGTATTCCCCAACCCTAGGGAACGTGGGAACTCCAAAAAAAACAGTCTTCAAAGCTCCTAGAATTTTCCAAAGCTCCCATTGGAGCACCCACAGAAAAGAGAACGTTCCCATTCCAAAGTCTCCGGGAGCGCGGGAACCACTGGAACGGGTTTTCCACCTCTAAGGAGCGATTCCCCTGTAACAGAGATGAAAATAGATTCATTACTATTAAAATTTCTTAGGCAACTAAAATACTGAAATTTAACAGTTATGATCAAAATTTCTAAAATTTACCACCAAATTTTATTAAAACCATACCGATTTTTTTTTAGCAAAAATGTATGGTCTTTAGACTCTTCAAATAAGCTCAAAATACTGAAATTTGACAATATAGTTTAGTTTTCCAAAAAATTTCCACCAAATTTTATCAAAATTTTCCAAAAAAATACAAGCTGGATGAGTTGACTTTGATTCTAAAGCTGGACGGAGTTGACTTTGATTGTGAGTGGGATGTTCGAGTTCATAGTCGATATTGTGTAAGTAAACGAAATGTGTCCCTTGTCCTCGCTCTCCAGGCTCAATAGGGAGTTGGACAATGTAAATTTTGTTGTTTACCCACTTGATGTCCCAAATTCAGGGTGGCGTAAACATCCCATCTCGTCCTGAACTAAATCCACTACATAAAAATCCAGGGTCGCATAAATATCCCGTCCCTGGGTGGGTTAGATGGAGGGAATGACAAGGGCTATATAGATTATTCATTGTTTAGGTTCATACCTTAGACATAGCCACTAAGCCAACGAACAACTGATGCCGATCATGACAGGAAGTATAGCTCTGATTGCGGTGTCATTGTGCCGAGAGTCATCATTTCGGTAGTTCGATGAATGCCGTGTTTCTTTGCTATGTCAGTGCACTAAAATAAGTTGCTAGTCGTCGAATGAAGGTCCGAAAACTATTGGCGCCCTACTCTATCAGAAAACAAAGCAGTCCATCCTAGCTCCACTCAATCCAGTGGTAAAGAACGGGATAGTAATGATAATCCAGTTGTAAAGAGCGGGAGAGTAATAATAACAGATACTAGGTAAATGTAAGGTAGATAGAGATTACAATAAATGTTCATCCCTTTTCTTAGTTTAAGGTTTAAGGTTTAAATTTATTAGGAAAATTATGGAAACTTGGGTGAGATTTTGATAAAATTTGGAATTTAAGTTATAGTTGTTAAATTTCAAGATTTTGAGTATCTTAAAGTTTTTATTGACACTGAATTTATTTCCACCATAGAAAACAAGATTATTTTACTGTTAAATTTTTTTGAAAAAATTTAAAAATTCAAACCATTTTAAAAATCCAAGCAAATTTGCCACCTGGTACCATAGATGCTCTATGAAAGAGGGCAGTGGCCATTGGGTTAGGACAAATGAAACCAACAAATACAACTCGGTATAACGCCATTGACAGTTGCAAAGGACCAAGAGCTATTATATTATCTTAAGAAAACATCATGGAGACCTATCAAGAGTTGATGGAGAGCGACTGAATTTAATATAACTCAATAGTCTATTTTTTTGGAATATTGAAAGTATTTTGAAATGAGGTAGTTTATTTGTGTTAGATTTTGGAACGTAATCTGTTAATTTTTATCGTAGGAATTTTTTGGAATCACAAATTTGAGTTGAAAATTTTTAGGATCTATTTTAATTAAAATTTTGTAGAAGTTTTTTGGAATCACAAATTGGAGTTGAAAACTTTTCTTCAGGTCTAATTTAGTTATATTTCCCTAGGAATTTCTTAGAATTACAAGTTTTAATAATTCTGAGTGCCCAAAATTTTTTCAAGATCTCATTTTACTATTTAAGTAAGATTTTGAACATGCCCTTTAGTTAGTTCAAAGAGTCTACCAAACCTCGATAATAATCAGAAAATCAATCTAATTACTATTTAAGTTTTCAATCCATTGTGTCATGGAGGATGGAAGTAGAGGGCATGTCCTAGGATAGAAGTTGCACTCGACATGCCAAAGTGTGTCATTCAATCCTCCATCTTTTCCACTTTCTTCGCTAGATGGTTTTGGCCCCGCTAGACTACCACCACTCACTCCGTGATCTGACCTGGCACATGAAGTAATGCATGTGATCCAATGTTTCCATCAGCTCATCGTGCTTTCCATGATTGATTCATTCTGTCGCATCTACCCAGTCAACAATTGGATTAGGCCTTGACAGTTTTCCAAGTAGCAGTGTTGCCATCCCTTTAGGTTTGGAGCGTCACAATGGCCATCATTTTGAGTTGCATTAGCTCTTCTGTGCCCACCACCCCTCTAAGAGCTAAGAGTTTGAGTACTGCTACTAGTGTGGGATGTCTTTGTGCCACTGTTGCTACCATGTTGAGTCAACTGCTCCCCACTCGTGCCACCTCCTCGGGAGGTCGGGCATCAACCACTGTGAAGTCCGCCGCCTTGCTCTCTGTGCGCTCATGTCCCTGCACTCAGAGCCTTGCCCACCAATTTTCTCTCGCTTCCATCCACCATGGTTGCCAATGCAAAGGCCTCCTCCCTCCCTGCCCCTGGCTTCGCCAGGAGGATAGACCGCATGTGTCAAGGATTGGAGTGCATGTGTCGCCACCCAAGTACGCCAAATTCGACCAAGGGTGCTACCCTGCTACTAAATTGAATTGTTGTCCATCCATCCACGAGACAAAACTCAAGGTTCCCCAGTTGCTCCAATGCACGACGGTAGCTCCACCGCTCCACTCGTAAGTCCGCCTAGAACAGGTTCGGGGAGAAGGTGGAAGCAAGAGTATATTGTCCTGTCATGCAGAACCCAAACAGAATTGTGTCAACCGTGAGATAGGGTCACTCTCTTGGAGCCTAGGGAGTCCGCTTAACCGTCGTCGCTAGCACTACATTCACATTCCTTGTCACTCCAGTCACTACAGTGTACAGAATCAGCTACGAGGAGGACAACGGTCCTCTAGAAGCTTGGTGCCTCCCAATCGTCACCCTCACCATGGCACTGCGAACTTTTACATAGACGCTCCTTACCCCAAATGAACCAAGAATAGTCATGTAGGGTAACACCCACACATACCCACAATATGCATTAATATGCATAAATACCTCTATCCCAAATAATTGACTTTGCAATGCGGTCAAATCTTCAAACCATAATTGGTCAAGGCCCTAAAGAATAGTTCCTTGTTATCGGAACCTTAATCACCCCGCTAATACCTATTATCGGTACTTTAGACTCTTTATAATCCTTCTGCCTTTCTATCAAGATTCATTAATTCTTGAAAACCTTTATATAAACTTAGTTATATATATATATATATATATATATATATAATATTATATATATATATATAATATATATAATATATAACCATTCCCCTTTTAAACATTGGTTACGTATGGTTTAACACACAATACACTATCGGCGTTATTTCCCTTTATAACCCCTTTTCAAAGGAAAATATGCATAAACCATACCTTTCCGCTCTTTGCACGGTTCCTACACAAATTTCGATGCTGCACCTTATCGCAATCATTATCGACTCCTTTCATAGTTCTTTAACACGCATATTCCTCATCAACCCTCTGACTCAGATCTTCGCAACTATCAAATTCCTTAACACCACATTTCCAATTAAATGACTCGACCTCACTATTTTGGAATACAAAGGGAAACCCATTGAAATCCCACTCTGAACCATATAAGGTCAGAGTTCAAATGTTTATAAATCGCATTAACAACTGTCATTGGGTCCACCTACTACATTTTCTCTCTCCGAACTCCACTTGCCCGATCGCCGACTAGTGCTTAATCGCTATCGGCACAACGGCATTCCCATTGACTTCCAGCCCTAACTACTCTAATTGTGATTTAGTGATCCAATCACGACCGTCGATCTAATTCATGATTCAATGGTTGAGATTTATTCGCGTAATCGCATTTCACTAAACCTCTAGGCCAAATCCTTCCACTTCAAAGCCCCAATCTTACAGACCCAATATAGATTAGACCACTCTCTATAATACTTCAAGTCCAGAACTCAATTCCGACTATATTTTGTGCCATTCCTTAGTGTAAACTGGATTTTACACTTACAGGACTTAATTCTCCGATGTGATATGATCTGGACCATTGATCTTACAAGACCTAATGGTACAAGTGCCTCACTCTTCATTCCTCTTCTCGCTTCCTTTACTTAGAACTTTTCTGTGCTTTCTTCAATTCTTCTGTGATTTGAGGTTTTCTTTGGTTTTCAATCTTTCGTTCTTCTACTACTCAATTCATTCCCACTTGCACTTAACTTCACAACTCCATTAACCAACATCCTTCCAGAGCATTACTCGACCCTTTGAAGGGTTCAACAATCCGTTACAATTTCTTCGAATCGTTTTGCACCTCTACACAGTCTCACTTCATTATTTCTTCAGAGCTTCACTCTATCCATCAATTGGATTCAATGACCCATTGTGGTTCCTCTGAATCACTCCGTTCCTTTGCTTCCTTCATAATTCTGCCTACACTTATTACATAACCTACAAATTCACTGTAAATCATTTATGAAATAATCTTCAATATTCTGACATAGTCAGGAAATAACATCTCCATATATTAATATAAACAACAAATTACATATCTGAGGCCCTATGTCTCAGACAAGCAAGTTCTTCAATGTTGCGGCCTCTTAACAACTACGTTGCATCTATCTATAATTACACAGTTTCTATCTATTTCTCTACCTCTCCTCTTGAACGCGCAGGTCCATCACACACATATTTATATGGAAACATTGGATCGAATCACTGTGAAGGATCCAATTACATCCTTTCCTTGAATCACTCAACTAAAGCCCTAAAGCTTGCTACAGAATATATATGTGTCAATATTACATTTAATAAGTCTCCTCGAGACTTTTATCCATTCCATTTTTTCCTCTGGTTTAAACAGATTTGTCCCTGTTTTACTCCTTGGTCCACGTCTATTCTCCATTTAATGCCTAAAAACTCTCTCTCGCTCCTAGAATCATGAACTGTTCTAAGAGTCCTAATTGACTTTAGCTCTTTTGTTATTATTGCCACTCATATCCTTATTTATTCGAGGTTACGTACAATTTCCTCTGACATATCTAATTAAATCACTTAAAGACCTAGATATTACAACAATTTGAGACTTAGGAAAACTATTTCCTAAAAATACATGACCCCTCTATGTCTACTTAATTACAATGATTTTCCTTGGGCTGAATGTTGCTGCATCATACTCCCAAAGTAGAAAATATTCATGATCTCTTGATCATGTTTCTTCTGATATTTGTCTTCCTGGATCCCACACTTTGTTTTGTAATTGTCCACATTCTTTGTTCCCTTGTTGCTGCTGCATTTTTGTTGTCTTTTGCTCCATTTTCTTCTTCTTATCAATCAGGTTCAACTTCTAATTGATCTTACTTGCTACTGCTACCATTTTCCTCCATTTGGGCTACTTCATCATCAACTCCAACATTTCTTCAATCTCTGTCTCCAGTACATCTTTGGACTGGTCTATATTCTGCTTCATATTTTTGCCTCCTTCTTTTTCTTTTAGGTTGTTTCTATCCACTAGTTCGTCAATCTGTTGCTGCTTTTCTTTTTCTTCTTCATTTGCTCCCGTTTCAATGCTTGTTGTGACTCCTATGTTGACTTTAACTTTGCTTGCTTTTATGTTGTCTCTTATACTGACTTTTGCTTTGTTTGCTTCAACTTTTGGTTTGCTTGCTCTTGCTTCAACGCTTGCTATGACTCCTATGCTGACTGCCTCCCTATTATCATTACCCTCTTTCATGATTGAATCATGACTGTTCAACACTTTCTCCAACAAATTAACTTCTCTATTCCATGGATTGAGTTCTTCCATCGAATCTCCTTCTTTCATCTTTAAGTGGATTAGCTTTGCCAAATATTCTCCCGAATTTGCAACAAAGCTTACATTCATAAAACACTTGTTAAAATTAAAAACACAAGGTTGTTGTGCCTTGTTTTCCTTCCGCAACAATTTAGTTTGTTGCATTGTTTCTTTCTGATTTGTGAGCACTTCAGTATGTTGATTTGAATTCTCAAAAGAATTCCTGAGACTGTCCATTAGTCTCTCTTTCATACCATCTTCTTCAATGATATCTTTCTGCTTTTGTCCACTGTAGTGAACTCCTTCTTTTGCAGTGTCAATCTGTTGAATTCTCATTATCACCTCTTTTCTCTTGTGACTGTCATTCATGACAATTCTTTTGTCTTCCCTTTCCAGCAATCTCTTTTGAACATCTATCCTCATTTTTCCAACTCCCTTCTTTGAAAATCTAATATTCCATACAACTCAACAATTTTAATTGGAGTAGATTTTGGAAATTTCACACAATTCTCCATACCTTCCTTTGTTATGGATATATCATCAGATGTCCTTTCTCCCTTTACTAAGTCTTTTCCATAGACTTTTTCTTTCTTAACATCTTTGAGTAGATGTTCTTCTTCTTCATTGACTGTCTCAACAACTTTCATGGCTATTTCTAGTGTGCCTATCATCATAGTGAATTGATGATCCTTACTATGTTTTCAGCTAACATACTTTCTTCTTCTTCAGTACACTTTGCCTTGATGTCCCTATGTAACTCTTCTCCTAGAGTTAACCTTGTCTCATCATCTTCATTAACATTCTCCTCCATTTGATTTTCATCAATAACATTAATCAAACTTATTTGATTACCTTTCTGAGACAATATTTCTTCATTCCTCATTAGAATAAGATCTTATTCCTGATCTCCATGACAGCTTCTTTAGACTCATCCATAGATATTTTATTTTATATGCAGTCATATTCTTCTTCTTTTGAGAAATTTTCTTTGTCACCTTTTGCTTGTATATCTTCATCTCCTCTGAAGATATCTTCGAAAGGCTACTTTTCTCCTGCAATATCTGTTATCATACACAAACTATCAATTTTAAAAATATAAGACCCTATGATCTCACTTGATGGTTCAACCATCATATCTCCTTGCTATTCTAAATCATTCATATGATTTAGAAATTCTTTGATAGTCTCTTCTTCAATCTCTTCAAGCCCTTCACTTGGTTTCTTGATATCTTTCTCCAACTGCATATGAGATCTATCTATCTCATCTTTTTCCAGAACATAATTTAGATTCTGCTGGTCTTCTTCCTTCCTCATGAAAATATCAGCCAATTGTCCTTCTTTACATGTTTCACCTGCATACATACACAAAATGTCAGTTTTAAACCCATGTGACCCTTTGGTCTCACTTGAAATTTCAATCTTCAAGTCTTCATCTTCAGTCTCTACAAGAATTTCTCCTTGTTCTGGTTCACAAATGTACTCTTCCATTTCCATTTCCAACTCAGCTTCCTTGATTTTTTCCATCAGCCACTTCACTTGCTTCCGTTGTATCCTTCTCTACCTCTCATTCCATTCCACTGGCTTCTTCCTCAACACCTAACTTAGTCTTTGGCTTTCCTCAAGCGTTCTCCTTAATGCATTGAGTTGTTCTTTTAAGTTAGCAACCTCTTTGTCGATTTCTTCTTGACTCATCCTCTTTCCATTTTCTTTGGCATCCTCTTTCTTATATCCATTGTTGTGGCTTCTCTCTGAACCTCTACTATGACTATCAATAGTCATTTTCTTCTCTTCTTTCTTCATGAGCCCCTTTGCAACAACTAGTCCTCCTGGTTGCAATCTTACCTCACTAAGCTCTCCTCACTCAGTCTTTTGGTAAGCATGGTCCTCTATCTGGAACCTCCTCTTCAGCAACACCTTTGCTCCTTCTAGTATTTTGCAATCTCTCACTCTCTCTTGAGAACACTTCAGCTGTACTCATTGTCCAATTTCTTGTTGGATTCTTTAGGTTCACTGCCACTTCTCTATCAAAGTGTTCTCCTTATTGTGTCTTCAAGAACTCACCTGGTTCTTCTCTCACAACTTCTATTGCTATCACCTATGCATTAGTATAAAAACACACATTCTTAATTTAAAACAGAACATAACATATTACCTCTTCTTCAAGATCTCAGCATGATCTTGTTTCACCCATTCTTCTACACTTTGAATGGATTGTCCTATGTTTTGTCCCTCAAGTCCTCTTTCCTCCAGAACATGTATTAAATAATATTTCTTTCTCTTTCCTTCAAGGAATCCTCTATTCCTACTTATTCCAAGCCTCTGCTGGAACTGCTATAATCTCCCTGAACTTCAAAAGTTCCCCTTACAGTCTTCTCTTGTAGCCGTATGCACATTACCTTCTTTTGTGTGTAACCTCCTTTTCATAGGAAATCTTCCTTCGTAGTGATTTCAATTCTACTCTTGTTACAAATATGCTCTGATTACAAACTTCTACTCTGATACCACTAATGGTGCAGGGTAACACCCGCACATACACACAGTATACATTAATATGCATAAATACCTCTGTCCCGAGTAATAGACTCTGTAATGGAGTCGAATCATCAAACCATAATTGGTTAAGGCCCTACAGAACAGTTCCTTGTTATTGAAACCTTAATCACCCTGCCAATACCTCCTATCGAGACTTTAGACTCTTTATAATCCTTCCTCCTTTCATAGGTCTTTAACACGCATATGCCTCGTCAACCCTCCGAATTCGATCTCCGCGACTATCAGAATTGTTAACACCACATTTCCAATTAAATGACTCAGCCTCACTATTTTGGAATACAAAGGGAAACCCATTGAAATCCCACTCTGAACCATATAAGGTCATACTTCAAATGTTTATAAATTGCATTAACAAATGTCATCGGGTCTGCCTACTACCTCCGCTCTCCGAACTCCACTTTCCAAATCACTAATTAGTGCTTAATTGCTATCGGTGCATCGACATTCCCATTGACTGCCAGCCCTAACTCCTCTGATTACGATTTAGCGATCCAATCATGATCGTCGATTTGATTCATGATCTGACGGTTGAGATTTATTTGCGCGATCTCATTTCGCTAAACCTCCAGGCCAGATCCTTGCACTTCAAAGCATTGATCTTGTGGACCCGATATAGATTAGACCACTCTCCATAATACTTCAAGTCTGGAACTCAATTCCGACTATGTTTTGTGCCATTCCTTAGTGTAAACTAGATTTTACACTTATGGAACTTAATCCGCGAATGCAATATGATCTGGACCATTGATCTTACGAGATCTAATGGTACCTGTGCTTCACTATTCATTCCTCTTCTCGCTTCCTTTACTTAGAATGTTTCTGCACTTTCTTCAATTCTTCTATGATTTGGGGTTTTCTTCAGGTTTCAATCTTCCGTTCTTCTGCTACTCAATTTGTTCCCGCTTGCACTTAACTTCATAACTCCATTAACCAACATCCTTCCAGAGCATTACTGGACCCTTTGAAGGGTTCAACAATCCATTACAATTTCTTCAAATCGTTTTGCACCTCTGCGTAGTCTCACTTCACTATTTCTTCAAAGCTTCACTCTGTCCATCAATTGGATTCAATGACCCATTGTGATTCCTATGAATCACTCTGTTCCTCTGCATCCTTCAGAATTATGCCTGCATTTATTACAGAACCTACGAATTCACTGTAAATCATTTATGAAATAATCTTCAATATTCTGACATAGTCAGGAAATAACATCTCCATATATTAATATAAATAAAAAATTACATATCTGAGACCCTAAGCCACAGATAAGCCAATTCTTCAATGTTGTGGCCTCTTACCAACTACATTGCATCTATCTTTGATTACATAGTTTCTATCTATTTCTCTACCTCTCCTCTTCAATGCGTAGGTCCATCACACATATATTTATATGGAAACATTGGATCATATCATTGAGAAGGATTCGATCACATCCTTTCCTTGAATCACTCAACTAAAGCCCTAAAGCTCACTACATAATACATATGTGGCAATATTACATTTAATAAGTCTCCTTGAGACTTTTATCCATTCCATCTTTTTCTCTGGTTTAAACAGATTTGTCCTTGTTTTGCTCCCTGGTCCACGTCTATTCTCCATTTAATGCCTAAAAACTCTCTCTCGCTCCTAGAATCATGAATTGTTCTAAGAGTCCTAATTGACTTTAGGCTCTTTTTTTATTATTGCCTCTCATGTCCTCATTTATTCGAGGTTACTTACAATTTCCTCTCACATATCTAATTAAATCACTTAAAGGCCTAGATATTACAACAATTTGAGACTTAGGAAAGCTATTTCATAAAAATATATGACTCCTTTGTGTCTACTTAATTACAATGATTTTCCTTGGGCTGAATGCTCCTACATCAAATAGGATTTGCCTTCACACAACAGTTGCCAACCGAGTCCGACTCGACAAGGTCCAAGAAAAACAAGGAGTTGGACTCCGTTGTACGCAAAAAACCACAATTCTTCGAAGAAAATCAAGAAACCACCAATTATATCATGCCTCCAATGCCTCTTTCATCATCGAGCAAGAGGCCAGGTATAGTTCCACCATTAAACATAAGCACTGAAATGAAATCGCGACACCTTCCTCATCTCGCCTATCAACCCGTTATCCATCCCCGTTTGCAATGCAATGTAAATACTCACATGCGTGAAATCTAAGGCTTCTGTACACCATTCCTTCCTTCATATAGGAAGAGGGGACCAGGAGGTACGACCCTCCTCGGCGACCCATTTTTCACTCCTCGTGGGGCTTGACAGCCATGCTAGTCTCAGTTCTCACCCCATCGAGAGATTTTTAATTTTATTTTTATATCTAATTTTTATTGTTTTAATTTATTATTTATTTATCATTTCTATCTATATATTCTTTCTATGCTTTTCATTCCATTTATTTAATCTTTTATTTTCCCTTATAGTTTAATATTTAAAGATTTGAATAAATTTTAGTTTCTTTTTCTATTCAATATTTATTAATAATATAACTCTAACCACTTTTCAAACACTCTTTATTCTATTTTAATTAATTTTATTACATTATAATGTTGATAATGAAAATAGATAATAAATTAATATTACTTTATTCTATTAATTTCATTTCATAATAAAATCAAAATGAAAATAAATAATTAATTAAGATTATATCTCATTAACTAATCATTAATTCATAACAACCTTCTCATAAAAATTAGTTCATAATAGTTAATTGCGGGCTAGGATACATCTCTTTTATTTAAACATTTGGGAAGACTGATTTTTTCACCTTTCTCTTAAGGATAAACCACATTAGTTGGTTATAAACATCTACCAAAATTCAATAATGTGATCAATTGCAAAGAAAATCTCATTATCAATATAGTTCAGATTTGACCTAAATAATATTAAATAATTTGAAATAAGTTCTTGTAAAAATATTATTTAAATTAATATTAAAATTAAATATATAATTAATTTAAATATATTTATGTAATAATAAATTATAAATAACAATATTATTATTTTTATTATTTAAATTTTATTCTTTTAAAATAGAATGCAAGTTTATAAAAGCATTTATTATCTTCTTAAGTATATGACGGAGTGGTTCATATATGGTTTTGATATTATTACTTGTGCATTTTTAGATGGTCGGAGTTGATATTAATGCTTGCTCTAAAGTTATAGATTTATTTGATAGTTCTAAGTTGAAATGAAATTAATATCATATCATCATTATGTATTCTTAGATGTGACTTGTTATATTTAAGTTTTTATTTTAATTTTTATTATTGTTTTTTATAAATAATTGTAATTTGAATGGTTATTATATGATTGTTTATTTCATTCTTTGAATCATGCTATTTTATCTCTTGTTTTCTCGTTTATAGAATAATACATCAATAAAACACTAAAGCCATTCATTTTTCGATGCTTAATATTTCACATATCTTGATAAGTGTTTAAGGTTAGGGTCTTTCAATTTATTCATCTACAATAATCTATTAATATAATAGGAATTGAATATCTTTTTTTCCATGGTGTTAGTGTAACATGTTTTAATAGTCGTTTAAGTTTCTAACGATGGTACTGGACATTACTAACATGTAAATGGGTTTCCCTGATGAAAATTTTCAATTAGACTTCACATCATTTGGTGTGGGAGCCTTTTCAAAAATAAGGACGAGATGTCATATGTTCTTGGGGATTTGCCTTCGCTACAGTGGTCAACATAAGAGAGTAACATACATGTACTTTCTAATGAACAAGTGAGTATGCCTCATGGAATGTTGAGCTGCAAAATGTATCAAGGTTCTTCTACTGAAGGGGAGGTAAAAGTGATCCTTTAAAAGAAGAATAATAGTACTAATCTAATAAATACATATGAATGAATATTTGATCAAATAGCGAAATAGTTCACATAGAAGCAGCATTTGTTAAAACACATACAACACGCCTTCAACAAGATAAGTACCAAAGCTACTAAAATAGTTCAATTTCCTTAGTACAAATGAAAACAACATATATCGCAAACATTCAAAGAATAGTCTTATAATATTTACGACATATGCATGAAAGTGTGATGGCTCAACGAGCTTCAAAATTAAACAAAAGTTCCAAGATACATCAGTACAATGAACACAAGTAGCTCCAACAGTGGAGCATTAGAGCAACCACTTGCTCCTCCAAAAGAACTATCTTCCTCTCTAATGCCCGGTCGGAGGAGCCAATGTGAAAAGTCCTTTGCATGAGCTATAAGGGTGTATATATAACAAATGGGGTGACCGTTTACATCCCTTCTGACTCTTGGACTACTCTCATGATTGTTTGACTTCTCTATGAGCTTTTGACTCCTTGATGACTTTTCACATTCTATAAATGACTCTTAGACTTCCACTTTACATTATATTTCTCATATATTGAAATTACATAATCCATAAATTATGTGGCAAATGATGACATGACACCATGATAAGACATGAAAAGACATGACATGACATTGATGATATGGAATGCATGATGATATGGTGATGTCATGGCATCTTGTTGTTGTTATCTTTGTGTCTTCTAGAAACATGGTACATGTCATTCCTCTTCGTCCTCCATAAGGCTTAAAGGTAGGGAGCCTTCAATATGGTCTTGATCTCTAGATGTTGTTGCAATCATGTGTTACTTTGTCTTTTCTTCATGGTCAACTTGTCTTTGCAGCTATAAAGGTGTATTCTAGCAGGGTCTCCTTCTTTATCTCCTTTATCATCATCCTGTCATAACATGACATAATACATACAAACTGAAATCCACTCATGAAAAAATGACAGGAGTCTCATAAAACCCTAGTATACCATTACTTATGAAAACCACCGATTGAGTTACAACTAGGCATTGGGCTGGGAGACTAGCTCTAATATTGCACAGTTGCATAACTCAGGAGGTCATGGGCTAGGACTGAGCCTTGAGATAGTGGAATGCACAGTTTAGGCAGGCTAGGGCAAGAAAATTATATAATTGATGAGCTCAAGAGGGCAAGTTTGAAGCTTGGGACTTGAAATTGTCCAGTGCGTAGTTCTGTAGGGACATAGGCCTAAGGTTTGCAAGGTTGCACAATTCAAAAGGTCAGGATGGAAGGTTGATGCTTGAGATTGTGTAGTGTGCAAAAGAAGGTGACTGGAAGGCAAAGTTTGCACAATTTTGGAGCTCAACGGTCAAGGCTAAGCACTGAAAATATGCACTACATAGTTCTAGAAGTCAGGATCTGTGCCTTGCGTAGTTCCAAGAGGCAAGGTCTGAGATTGAGGGTTGAGACTAAGAAGTACATAGTTCAAGAAGGCTAAGTGAGGCCAAGTTGGTGAGGAAGGAATTTTTCCATATTTGGCTATGTGCGGGATCAACGAAAACCAAATAAACAAGGACAAGACCTCAGCGTGATGACACACTTAGAAAAAGTGATAACACAACATTGATCACTCAAAATGTATGAAAAAAATAATCCCCTCAATGTGACGACATTGCCATGAATCTCCCCAAATGTGACACTAAAGGTACACTTTGCAACGATAGTGACCACATTTACGGGACAGTGCAAGAAACATAGCATGACTCATTAGCACCAAAGTTACCCCTTGAAATGAACCAAAACTTCATTGTGCAATATCAGAAACTTTCCATGCTAAAGATGACACTTTGGTTTTCTTCCAAACAAGACTGGGAGACATAGAGAAAACACATGTAATGGCTTTTAATACTAGAAATGAAAACAATCAAATTCAAAGTAGGCTCTGGAAATTGGATGTAGGCCAAAATTTTGGAGGTTGATGTAGTAGCGACAACAAATTATAATGGTATGTCTATTTTAGTGATGTTAACTTCAACTATAGTAAGGTTTTTGGACCCTCTAGAGTCCATTGAAATACTAGTACAAGTGACTAGTAGCACATGTGTAAGTAATGGGAATTATTTGTGTCCTCTTTGTACAATGGTGGTCAAAGCATATGTTAACTTATAAGAGGCATACCATTATCATATGAAGTTCAATTGAGGAAAACATTGGATTATTAGAAATCTCTTGATGATACAAGTAACATTTTATAACATCCCATGACTTGCTAAATCTGTAGAGTTGAACATCAATAACGTTGGGTAGAGGAGTTGTAAGAATGAAATTAATGGAGCGTCGGAAAGGGATGAAGAGGAGGAAGAAATTTTGGTGGAGAAAGAAATATAAGAACTATTAAAAGTTCCATGGATGATGGAGTGGTTTGGGATGTACTATCTATATTAACTAGGTGCATTTCGAAAACAGAGATACATTTATTTAGGTGAACATGACATAAAATATCATTTATGGACATGAATGAGAGTTCCACATGGAAAAATAAGTATGTTCACTAGATTTTCCAACCTTGTAGAGCTTATATGTGTTACAAATAGGATAATACAATGATTTATGTTGGTGTTATTAAGGAATGCCCAATATAAAATTGATATAGTTTAGAAGAGGAACACCACCCTCATAAGTATCACAAAATGATTTAGTTGTGAATTTAACCACACATATTTAATTGAGAAGAAAATGTGGGTTCTCATATTGATCCCAACCTAATTAATAAGAATAAGGATGAAAAAAATTAGGGATGCCAAGATGGTGGGTGAGATCATGGGCTATGAGGTTGCTTCAACTACTAATTTATAAAATCATTGTAGTAACTTGGTTTCAAACTTGGTGGTTATGAGTAAAGAGAGAGGCATGATATGTATGGATGAAATCATGTCATTAAGAGTAATGAATAATTTATAGATGCAGGATTTAGTATCGACATGAACTCAAACTACAAAAGTGGTGGCAGGTGTATTAGAGTCCATCTCTTGCTAATCCATAGACAAAACTTTAGCATTCTTGGGACGCTAGTGGACATGGTATTCACTAGATTAATGAGAGGTGTTACACAATATTTTGTCACACCTCTTGCACATCCCTGTGTCATACCCTGGAGTGCCAAAACCTTAAAAACTATGGAGTGTACCCATCATAATATGAAGACCAAATCCTCCCTCAAGAATTATTGAAAAGTTGCTTTGAGCCTTTCCTAAGAAAGATAAGATCAGAAAACTAATTTCTGGGTCAACACAACTGTGACATTGCCCTCTTGTGTTGATGGCAGGTTGCATTATAGCAACCTCACGCTACTAGCATGGTTTTTGCTTGGATACTCACACTGAATCCTTTAAGGCAAGTTTTCCCAAACTGGAGGAGAAGCTTCATGATCTAGAGGATTCTATAACGACGAGTTGGATGTTGTTCATTGTGGATGTGCTCGAATTCTCCCAGTATTGCCCTTTGGTCTTATCCCTATGAGCTTCCTACTTGAGATGTGGACCTTCCTCTATCTTTGGTGGGATCCTAACTCCCTCTCCCTACATATAAATTCATCCCCCTCCATTCCCAAATGGTTGGTCTCTGATTATTTTCACCCTTATGCTAAGATAGTTCTTACATGCTATTCATTTTAACTTGGAGAAGGAGTGTTTGGAGAGCATGAGCTTGGACTTAGACATTCACTCAAGGAGGGCTTCGAACATCAAGGCCTAGGTTGTATGCTTCCTCTTTTTTTTATTAATATATACAACTATTGGTTCAGTTTCCATAAATGTTTGTGCTGATGCTTCATTTATCTCAATTCTCCTTGATCTATTAAGTGGATTACATTTGACTTATGTGGGTTTCACTTTTATGCTTTGTTGTGTTGTTAGTCTCTTGTGCAGGTATTCAAACTCCATGAGAAACAAGGATTGAGCCTGAGGGAGTAAGCGATTAAGATATTCAAAAAAGGAATATATCATAGCATCAGAATGAGGTAGGTCTCCTTCCTCTTCTTTCATTTGGATCATAGTCGAGGGAAGTGACTTGTAGAATTTTGTGTTTGTTGCTAGACCCACTCATTGGGTTAGAGGGATCATCTTTGTCTGCAGAGAGGATTTTCCTTCACAACAAAATGGTGACTCTAATGGTGAGTGTTATAACCTTTCCATCCATTTCTTCAATTTGATCCTTTCATTAGTTTGACCAACCATCGATTTCTCAGCTTGTGTGCACCAGTCTAGGTTTATACAGTTATTCGTTACTACCTTAGAGTGCTAAGTATAGAGTGCTTGTGAAATATTTTTTGTTTTTTCCCATATTCCTCACTCAATGCAAGTTTTATCAATGAGAGTCACACTAACATCACTTGTTTTTAAATTTACAGTCACGCTGAAACCCCTTTTCTCCATTGTTTAGCCACCTTGAAGACCAACACACTTTTTGCTATGAAAAGTAGTGCTCACAACACGAGTTTTGCTATGAAAACTATTGTTGATGACCCTGTGAGCATGGGTTGTGTTATCTAAAGTAGCATTGATCTTTGAATGTGAGAATTTATAAGGTTCTTGCCTTAGAATCTAGTGTGTCTTGGTCCCTAAGGTCTTTTCCCATCCTGTATGCTTGGATTTGTCAGCATTTTTGATTGATTGTCTTGATTAATTTGCAAAATTTGCCTCATTGGCTTGGAAGTGAAATCTAATTGAGTTTAAGGGTTTCTAGTCAATTGGTCATCACTTGTTGCTTGTTGGTGTCATTGTGATGCTAGTTTTTCTGATTTATAGAGTGTTGTTTTCTGTGAAAATCATTGAAAACAACGTTTTGCATTTGTTTTAGCTTGTGTTTCAAAATTTACATTTTGTGAAAATGCATTAGATTAATTGCATTGAAAAGTTATTTTTTGAGATTCATCATTGAAAATATATCACACTTTTCAGTGATTGACAGCTAAAAGCTGTATTAGATATATCAAATCATTCAAAATGAAAAGAAAAGCATAATTCATATAAGTGCATATTTGTAAAGTAAAATCATTTTTCTTTAAAAAAAATTGCATTTAGGATAGTGAAAAGTGGAAACCATTTTTACTTTTGGCACTGCATTTGGAAGACAAAAATGAAAGTTAGTGGAGGCATTTTTTTTGATGCATACTCTTGTTTCCTACATTGATTGATTAAACTCTCTTCCCTTTCTAGTATAGCATTCATCAAAGTGAAAAGTTTTCTTTTCTCATATAGTTGCATTTTAGGATTCAGGTGACACCGTTTGAGCCCAAATTGAAACATAAATCAACAAAAACATTAAGATTTACTGAATTAACCTAAGGATCATTTGGAACTTAACGCAAATATTTAGAGTTCTAGGCTAGAGACGTGTGCCGACGTCTATAAACCTAGCAGCTATCATTTTCTTGCAATGTATCCCGGGGGTGAAATCTCGTTCTAGTACAGAAGTATATAGGAGGTTCTCCAATACTCTCGAGTATATTGAAGGCACTCCAATATGGGAAGTATGTAGGAATTCTCTCGCCAAACAGTTATGCATTAAACAACACTAACATGGACTTGTGCTCTCCGTACCATCACGTATATATTGGGAGACCCCACTAGGTTGCTATCCTTTAGCCGGTAACTGAGTCAGCCGCCTTGTAGACGTGATACACTAAACACAACAGTCAGGGAGATTGGTCATCGTACATTATGTCCTTGGTTTAGGCTAAGGTTTATATTGTGGTTCACAGATACTTGGTAAACCCTACTGCCTAGCTTACCCCTCTTTTATTTCTTTTTGTTAATTTCTAAAATCAATTATTTGACAGTGGAACAAGATCCTTCTTATGGAAATACTCCTTAGTAGATCTTAGGTTGATACTGGTGGCAACATTTCCTGAGTCTACTAATCAAGGAAACCCCTCTAATGGGAATCCTAATTCTTTTCCTCCTTTTTGAAATACTGGTGCTTCATATATGGAAATGTTGTCCCTTCCTCAATTGACCATTGGTCTACCAGTTTGGTTATTTTTGACCTCAGTGATTCTAAGTATCCAAACTGCTTTTCAAACGAGTTCTCCTCCACCTGAACAACACCAACCTCATGTTGATCCTAAATTTGACCCCTCGCCTTCTTCGCCTATTTATTCATCGTGTTCTTCCTCTTCGCGTGGTGAAAGTTTGGATTCTAGTAACCCGGAAGTTAAGAAGAAGAAGAAGAGGATGAAGAAGAAGAAGCAAAATAAGCAAGTGGGAAACAAAGAAGCCATCCCTACGAATGCAACTAGTGTAGAAAAATCTTCCAACTAGCCCAAGAAAGTAAAATTCCCTTGCATGTTATGTAAGGTTGACCACCTTCTTCAGAATTGTCCTGGTATTCCCAAAGTCTTAGAAATGTGGTCCATAGGTTCACATCAACCTTTTTCAACAGTCTCTAGAGATCATGCTAGTGATAAAACTTCAACTAGTAATAATGAGATCTATGGGAAAAGCAAAAAAGTCAAATTTCCCTATAAGTTGTGTGAAGGTAATCATCTCATACACCTTTGTCCTCTTATGCATGAAGCTTCCAAAGAATTGGAGAATCTTACAGCTTCTGAAACTTGTCCTCCGGCTAGGTATTGAAAACATTCCCCTAATCATTCACTAGTTGATCTAGTGATTGATCAAAATTCATCTTTCGTCAACCCCCCTCTCTTTGAAATTGAGTCTCATGAGTCTGTTCTCGACCAATCATTGGTTGAGAAAATGGTAGACCTAGATCCACCTTTAGTTAACTATACCTTTCTGATAGAGAGTGAACCTCGTACTACTCAAGTTTCTCTGGTTTCTTCAATTTCTAATGAACTGGAGGGAAAGCCTCCCCTTCCCAAGGTGCATGAAAGTAGTTCTCCTATTCCCATAATGCAAGAGGGCAACTCTCACATTCCTACGACACCCCCTCCGAGTAGTTTAGTCACTTCTTTTGATTGGAGTTGACTAGTAGGATATCACCTTTCATCTTATGTGCCTTTCCAGATTACATTATAGGCTTACCATATCTTTGTACCTAGCATAGTCATAGACAAGGGCCCATCTATTAGTATTTTGTCCTCAACTGTTTGGCAAGCTTCAAGTTCTCTGCAGCTTGTCCCCATCACCCAGAATCTATTAGCTTTTAATAGAGCAACCAATAAAACATTAGGGATCCTTCCTAAGTTAGCTATTACTTTGGGAGGAAAGACTTTCTATATAGACATGATGGTTGTCCAAGGCCCATTAGATTTTAATATACTCCTTGGTCGTGACTATGTCTATATCATGGGAACTCTTTTATGTTTCTTGTTTCGAGTGATGTGTTTCCCGCATGAAGGAAGAATTGTGATCATTAATCATCTTACATTCATTGGTCCTGAATCAACTCCCAATCAACCATCATCCATTAATGGTTATTGTTTGCAAGTGGTATCACCCTGCCATAGGTTAATTATGTTGCTACCTGTTCCATGCCCACATCTACTAATCATCTAGTGGGTGATGTAGTATGGAATGTACTGGGGGTATTGGATCTCGATTTTTCCATTAGATCCCTGGACATGTATCCCTTCCAAATTATTTTTCTCTCGTACAATGAGAACCTCTTGGAAGCCATGGCCTCTTTTGGTCTGTGATCAAGGGTTTGGAGCAGAGTTCCTTGTATTATGTCAAGGTCATTAAAAAATGAAACAAGGGCCATGAGGATTGTTATTTTACTATGTCAACCTCGTTAAAAAATGACATAGGTATCCATGAGAATAGCTCTTTTACTTGTGTCAAGATTGTCAAAAAATGAAACAAGGTGTCATGAGCATGGTTCTTTTCTTGTGTGAAGCTCATTAAAAAATGAAGTAAATCCCCTTCCAATTCAAGTCTTTCATTAGATCTCGTAAAATCCCAGTTGATTCTTTCACTTGATATCATAAGTGAACCTTCATTCCATCCACTTAGGTGAATGAAATGAAGCTTTGGGTGGCGGAATATTCCTCGAATTGAGTCATTATGCTTGAGGCATCCAAAATTATCTCAAGAATGGTTTATCTTTGTTTCAAGCTTATGTAAAAATGAAACCAAACCCAAGCATGGTTTGTTTTTGTTTCAAGCTTGTGTAAAAATGAAACCTTTTGCACCATTCCCACTTTAGCTCTCGTGACTCTCATTTTTATCAGCCTATTTTTGCTAGATGAGCCTTGGTTTTTTCCTTTCCATTATCACCATCTATTTTGCCGATCATATGCTTTCACTTGGTTGTTTTACCATTTCGTGGGGAACATATTCAAAACATGGCCTTACTAGCCAACCACTTCACCTTTAAATGTTTTGAGCAGTTTCGTCATGACCAGAACCAGCTACTATCCTTTTATACAACTCGTTCCTCGAGGAGGAGTCATCTTTCAACTCTTCTATGACTCTTGAAAAATTAAAAGATCATCGAGAACTTGTATTTTTGACCTCATTAAATTAAATCAATTGATGTCGTCTCAATATACATTTACCCATTTTTTGGGCTGGGATTGACTATCTATGAAAAGGGAACACCTTGTTCATCTTGGTCAAGAGGTTCGCTCAAATATTGTTTTCTACCTTTTAAGGTTCAAGAGAAAAATTAAAAAAAGGGACCTTATGGAGTTTTCTTTTTTTTCTCGTTTTCAAACTCTCTAAATATGAAAAAGACACCGAGTTTCTCTTCTGTCAAACTCATAAAAATTAAAGAACGATAGACTTGTCACCATGACGAGACCGAGTTTCTCCTTCCTAGGACTCGTGAAACTTACTAGGATGGATTCATTCGAAGAATGAACTTATATGGCATGAATACGTTATCCTCTTCAAGCTTGTGATTAAAAATAATTGGGGTACTCACTAGAAATAGTGGGGAAAAAGTGAAAGTGAAACATATCTTCTATAGGCAACATGTCGCTCTCGAACATGACATTCATTTGTTTCTTGTGTCGGGTTTGGGATATGCTCACTTAGCCACTTGTCCTTTCAGGTTTTGGTAATCCATTTTGCCTTTGATCTGACTACTCCACTTCATCATCATGACCCTTGGCCCTATGTTGCGTCAAATGTTTCCACACTCTGTAGTTGTGTCACCAATATTTTCAAGAGAAATCCTATCTGTAGTTTTTACTACCTATACATTGCCTGACCTTTTTACAAAATCCTGGATCATACTTATTTATTCCACTTTATTCCTTGTTTGGTGTCGATGATGAGGGAATCATTATGTACCTCCTTTGATGGGTAACTTCATGTCGACTTCAGCTCATTATCCCAAAAGATAATCTAGAAACTCCCTTACAGTACCTTAGAGATTGCATGCCTCAATGGAAAGTTCTTCACATTTGACGACATGTTTACATCAATGACCTTCAATCAAATCACTTCATGGGTGTTTCACTTCAGTTCCATTATTCAAATTCGTGGATTGTTCTCACTGTACCCCAAGAGCCATTTCCATTTTTGGTGGTTTCTCTTGTGCCTGTTAACAGTTTATATCATTGAATGGTAGTTAGGTAGTTTTCTATCATGTTCGACTTCGACACATCTATTCACATGTTAAAATTAATACATTGATCGAGTCGAGACAGAGTGCAAGACCTTGGATTTTGTCTGATAGAATCCAGGTTGTGTGGTGTTATGAGTCATTCATGATTGTATACATGTTTCTTCTAGATGGATGGCCACGACCATACCGCGGGTCTATATTTATGATCCTTTCTATTTGGATGGATATGACCATACCATGGAACCTTATATCTATGATAATGATGATGTTTCTATATTCAAATGGTTGTGTACATACCATGGATCTTAGATATTCAGATGGTCCTTTCCATCCAAATGGTTGCATGCATACCATGGATTCATGTTTTGGTATATATGTCAGAGGTATCATATATATA
>APFE031314430.1:77407-142058 GCA_000404065.3 Pinus taeda
ATATGTATATGTATATGTATATGTATATGTACCCTTGATTTGCAGGCCTCCTAACGATGTTTGTTCTAGTCCTTTCACTTGCTCGTAAAGCATCTCTTACACAATATTTTGTCACACCTCTTGCACTTCCATGTGTCATACCTTATAGTGCCAAAATATTGACAACTATGCAGTGTAGCCATCTTGATATGCAGACCAAATCCTCCCTGAAGAATTACTGAAAAGTTGCCTTTAGCCTTTCTTGATAAAGATAAGCTCAAAACCCTAATTCCTAGGTCAAAACAATTGTTATGTTGCCCTCTCATGCTAACGGAAGGTTGCATTATAGGAGCCTCGTGCTGCGAGCACAATTGTTTCTTGGATACTCACGTTGAACACTTTAAGGCAAGTTTTCCCAAAGTTGACGAGAAGCTTCGTGATCTAGAGGATTCCAGATTGGCGAGCTAGATGTTGTTCATTGTAGATGTGGTTGAATTCTCCCAATATTCCCTTTGGTCTTATCCCTATGAGATTCCTCCTTGAGATGTGTATCTTCATCTATATTTGGTTAGATCCTAACTCCCTCTCCCTACCTATAAATCTATCCCCCTCCATTCCCAAATGGTTGGTCTCTGATTATTTGCACCCTTATGCTGAGATAGTTCTTACATTCCATTCATTTTGGATTGGAGAAGGAGTGTTGGGAGAGCTTGAGCTTGGACTTGGACATTCACTCAAGGAGGGCTTCCAATATCAAGGCCTGGGTTCTATGCTTCCTCTTTTGTTTACTAATATATATAACTACTGGTTCAATTTCCATAAATATTTGTGTTGATGATTCATTTATCTTAATTCTCCTTCATCTATTAAGTGGATTAAAATTGAGTTATGTTGGTCACACTTTCATGATTTATTGTGTTCTTGGTCTCTTATTTAGGTATTCAAAATCCATGAGGAATGAGGATTGAGCCTAACGGAGGAATCGATTAAGATCTTCACCAAAAGAATATATCATAGCATCAAAACGAGGTTGGTATCCTTCCTCTTCTTTAATTTAGGTCATAGTCTAGGAAAGTCTCTTGTATATTGTCTCATTTATTGCTAGACCCACTCATTGGGCTACAGGGATTGCTTCTGTCCACAAAGAGGATTTTCCTTCACAACAAGAGGTGGTCTTGTGATAATGACACTAATAGCATCTATGTATAAGGGAAGGAGAATATGTTGTCTAGTGTGTGGAGCAGGGTGAATGTGTAGAATTAAAGTAAAAAATGGGAGGAAAAGAGATATTGAAAACTTTATGTTGAATGGATAGGGTGCAAAGAAAGGTATTATCAAGGTATGTGCTCTCAAAAACATCTAACTCGTGCCTAAATATTAATAAAAATGCATAACCAAACCTAAAAATTTGCACCTCTTCATTTTCTTAGATATTTATATGGATTTGTTATGCGTAGAAGAAATCAATATTGGAATATCGAAGAAATTGACAATTTTATTACTAGTGACTCATTAGATTTTACAAATATCTAAGAAGATATGTAATTCTTGGTAAAATGAATCCCATATGTGGATGGGGTGCGAAGTAGGATTAATTTATTGATATGGATTGAACTTAATAACTAAATATGGAGTGTCTGATTTATTGTCCCACCAAGTCCAAGAAGCAATTTTGAAGACTAAGCCAATGATCTATATTTTTCTAGATTTAGAGATATTTATATAAGTATTGAAATAAGTAGACCGATTGTAGAACCATGAGTCTATGAAATGACTTTGCATTTAGCTTACATATTTTGTCAAGGTAAAGGAGTTATAAAATTGGAAAAGGGGAAGAGGAACCTGAAATGTACAATTTCATAATCTCCTAAAAATACAAGGAAATTTCATGGGCCAAGTTAGTGTTCTATGATTCAAATTCTATAGATGCCAAAAATATTACCCAATACTAATTGATGCCAAATAGTCTTACTAATACGTTTCTCCCTTGATATTACTCATTTGAGGGCCTCCTCACTATGTATTGGCACCTAAATTTAGTTTTAGCACTAACAAAGCTCTTACCCAACAACAATGACAATCTCTTATTTCATTAAAATTAACCCTGTGAACCTCAAATTTATCGACAGCCCCTTAGTGCCCGAGGATTACATCAATATTGTCATATGACCATGGAAAAAATACAACAGCTAAAATCCTTAAGCTTTAAGTCCTAGAATCCTTTCCAATTTATGTTCTCCCATCATAATCAATTTTAGAAAAATCTATGGTTTGGGTTGATCATGGGGTGTAACACATTTTCTTATGATCGATGTGTTTTCCTAGTTGAATATCCCCTTATTCGTACTATGTCTGGTATAAGAAGGATCTGAATCTACCAATGTTGGTTACTACTCTGTGACAATGGATGAGTAGAAGTATTTCTACACCTTGACATGGGCCTCACGTTAGATGAATGGTTTACACTCAAGTGGATTGTTGATTCGATGATCTAAGATTAAAGTCAAACTAGGATTTTCCAAGTTCATGAAGGATTGGATCAGTACTTGTGGCCGGATCACTACATGAGGTCTTAGATGTGGGGTCTATATTAGATGCCAATATAAATAAAGTTCAATCTACCCATCTGAGGTATGAGTGTAGCTTGATTTAATTGTTTCTTGATCGTGCAAGATGGTGAAGCGCTAAATTCATTCATCTGACAAAATTTATTAATAGAAATTCATAATTTTATTTATTGATAGGCTTGGAATAAAACTTAAATATGGTGTGGTTATGTCATTCATACGTTCTTTCCTTTTTTTTAACAAAGATTGTTGGGAACAAATGTGATAATTTCAGGGTGATCATGCAATTGGTTGCAGGGCATTGGCACTTCGATCTAGGGTAGACCACGTACATAAAACATGGATTTAAATGATTACAAACAAAAGGAACTAGAAAAATGCATCATTAGTACTCAAGCATAAGAAGAAACATCACATCTTATTATTTGACGAAGGATGATTACATATGTTTTTCATTTCTCTCCAATTCACACTCTCCCCTCTCTGCTCTCCCTCTTGTTGTCTCTCTTCAAAATTTTTTTTTATTAATTTTCCTTTGACATAAAAAATACCTCTCTTAACTAAATCCCAGAAAATTAAGTAGGTATTTCTAACAATCTCTTATTTAGATAATCCTATGTTTTACACAACTAATTAATGACACCTCACTTTAACTATTTAACTATATAAATTATTCTAGATATACTAGAACATATTACAAAATAAAATAAATTAGGGAACCAAATCCATTGGTGAATATATTTTTGAACTAAGGAGGTCAAATATGAACTTGGATTATAGATTCTCATGCATCAAACTCCCTAGGAACAAAATAATTATCCATCAGTTCCTTAACACTTGTAGCATATTTGATAATATATGTTAGTGCCACCCATGTAGCGTCCTCTGCTGGTTATTGTTTCCATTTAACTAGATACTAAAGATATTGTTTAGCTATAACATACCCCCTTACTTTTCTTAGGTAAGAGAGTCGTTACTGGTGAATCGGGTCCCCATTGTCCAGTCATGGAAATAGGATTAGGAGGCTTGCCCCCTCGATTTTTTTCCTCCTTTCTTTTTCCTTTCAAACTATTCTACATATTTCCTTCTTTCCCTTTTTTACGCGTTGAGAAATGCAGTCACCAACCTCACTTTTCCATGTTGCAGTTCATCATGGCTCATCCAACCAACAGGTAAGTGAATGGTCTGGAATTACACATCTCCCTACTTCTCGGCACCATCTCACATCGCAACTTCTTACCTCCTGACCTTCAACCTAGTCAGGGTTGGCCAATCCTAAAGCTCGTGAATTTCCTTCCTCACTCCTGAACACCCGACCATGTCACCTCCCAACCCCCGAACTTCAAAATAATTGGGTTGGCATATCAACAACACATCAGTCTATCAACATGTAGCCCATCCTCTCGACCTCCAACTATGTCGGGTTCGGCATCAATTTACTTATGTTACCACCAAGCTGTGGTTCTAAACTCCGACCTCTGGGCTATATTCCTAGCTCTGTGGACCGTGCAGATCATTCATGTGAGTTTTCCTCTCACCAATCATCAGAGAGGAGAACCTGACCTCTCCAATTGAAATTTTTCCCTCTTGCAGTTCCGATCTGCAAGAGGATAAGCCTTATCTAGTCCTTCCACTAAGTTCAGTGTTTCGCTCCCTTCTGCCACAATGAAAATCCTTCCCTTAGCATTCTTTGATAGCTCGGCCAAGGGACTTCGGCTCTGCACCATGCAAGGCCTTCGATAGCGATCTTTGTGCTCTCCAAAGATACCAAATCTATCACTACACAAGCTTCTTTGAGATGGTCATTTCGATCACGGCTTAGGCTCAAAGGTCTATTCAACCTATAGATCTACTTCAAGATCTCATGACTCCGTTGAATTCAGACCAGGAAATTCCATTGAATTACCCCTTATAAGCTTGGGTGATAGCTACATTGATGGGTTTCTACCCCGTGGGCCTTCCCTACCTTCACGTAGGGAATTCCTCGCATAGCAACATTGGCACTCTTACAACTATTATCTACTAGAATCCTAGTGTGATCTTTTGGGATAGTTCCACCACTCCTACTACATGCCAATAGTTAGAGGGTCCACACAAACTCTACAAGAAGCTCATTGGTGCCACTGATGTGTTTCCAGAGAATTTGGCTATTGGTGGGGAACTGTAGGCCTCATCGCCAAAACCCTTGTGGAGGGAACAGAGGCTTCTACACAATAAAGGTTAAAGACTATGGTAGTAGGACGACTAGGCATGAACAACCATGGGAACACTCCCTTCATCCTTCACATACTAATTTCTTATCGGCACAACAACTTGTAAGAAATTACCCCGATGTATACAATGACTGACTTTGGCCAACAAAGCGTGTTTCTTATAAACTATATATTAATAGAAAGGATCTCAGAACTCCCTCGTTTTAACTATTCAAGGTTTGGACCATAAATAGATCAATGAGTTCATTGAATTTAGCTAGTGTATTAGCTAGATCAACCCACAGCCTCCAAGGAATCCCAAACTACTATAGGGATCTAGAGATTTCATTCCACCCACAACCTCTAGGGACCCAAGTTGTTATAGGGCTCCAGAGACCTCTTGTCTCAACCCACATCCTCTAGGGACCCAAGATGTTATAGGGTTCTAGGAATCCTATCTCAACCCACAACACCTAGGGAATCCAAGTTATTACATGACTCCAAAGACTATAACTCAACTCACATCCTCCAAGGAAAGAGAAAAAAAATCCCCTTCTCTTCTCTTCCGTTCTCTTCCTCATTTCTTCCTAAAGGGTTTTGCTAGAGGTTTGCTTCTCATCCTCGACTCGATCTGCTTCCCAGCCGAAATATTAGTTTTTCCTTCCCCATGGAAGAAGGATCTCTGCTTCCTTCACCTTACACCCTTTGAATGCTTCTTCTCCTCAAATTCAAATTTTCCTCTCTATTTCTATTTGAATGCTTTTTCCTCTCAAAGCTCTCGTTTCCCTCTCCCTCTCTCTGTTCTCTCCCCTCAACTGCTATCCCTTGGTGTTCTAGATTTCTCTCTCCCCAAATGCTTCCTCCTTTCTTCTTGGTCAATGTTCCTACCCCCTGTTTTACTGTTGCGTCCTTTTTATTTGTAGGTCCTCATAATTTATGTCCTCTTTTTCTTGTTTTATTATTTTCTCAAGCAAGCATGGGCCTGAGTACTTTTCCACAACTGATTTAATTTTAGGAGCCAGTCCCTTTACTTTATGCACTAGCCAGAGTTTAATGGTTGTCCTGATGTTCAAATTTTATTTTTTGCATAAGAAACCATAACATTCCCAAGTATCAATTCTCCATCCCTAGCTCTAGAATTCATGTCTCATGACTCAGTCCCATTTTTTGTGTTACTTCAAACATTGTAAAATATTTACATCCTTTTTACAATGTCACTCATACAACAACTGTGGATGGGGTTGTCGCAGTCGCCCACCCTCAAGGAACACTGCCTTGAGTGTTCATTTACACCTATACTATGCCATAATTAAAATGGTACACATATTTTTCCATGGAGATTTATACACATAACTCTATACAATATTTACAATTATAGACACTTGTTTCTAATGATTAAACAATAAAGGATAATTAGGTTTCATGGCATCGACCATTTCCAACGGGGCCTCCTCTAGCCCAAAGTGCTTCCATTGCACCTTGACTTGATCTATGACTCGATTCTAGAGCATGCGACTCCTCTAGTCTAGAATGCACATTGATTTTGGTTGGAACTCTCCCTCTAGTTCCACATGTAGCACAGACCATTCAATCACATGATTAAAATCCTGTACATATCTTTTAAGTACAGAAACATGGAAAACATCATGAACTATAACTAATGGAGGTAAAGCTAGTATATAAGCTATTAGTCCAATCCTCTACATAATTTCAAATAGTCCACAATATTGAAGTGCCAGCTTGGCACATGTCTCCGTTTTTAGGGAAGCTTTCTTGGGTTTAATTCTCAGGTAGACATGCTCGCCCACTTGGAACTTTTTGTGCAATTTATGCATATCTGCATAGCTTTTCTTTTTGTCCTGTGCCACTTTCATACTTATTTATTTATTTTTTGAACTTGCTGTTCCATACCTATACACATATCAGGTCCTACATGCACTCTATTAACATGGTCACTCCAACTAATAGGATTTTTACATTTCCTGCCACACAATGCCTCAACGGGGATCATCCTTATGGACTCGTCGTGTCCACTATTGTATGAAAATTTCCCAAGAAGAAGATATTATTCCGGTTTCTTGGGTTGATGCATCACATACATCCTTATTATTTCCTCAAGAATCTGATTAGTCCTCTCTGTTTTCCCATATATTTATGGATAGTAGGCTATGCTAAATGTTAATCTTGTTCCCAATCCTGCAAACAATTCTTTCCAAAACTTGGAAGTAAACTTAGGATCTCTATCTAATACAATCTTATTAGGAATGCCATGTAGTCTCAAAATGTCCTGTATTAATATTTGTGTTATATCAATAATAGAATTGGTGGATTTGACTACTACAAAATAAGCTACCTTGCTAAGTTTGTCCACCATCACCATGATTGCATCATGTTGCTTAGCATTTTTTGGAAATCCTATGATGAAATCCATAGAGACTACCTCCCACTTCCATTCTGGAATAGGGATAGCCTGGAAACATTATGCTAGGTGTTTTCATTCAGCCTTTACCTGTTGGCATTCCATGCATCTTACTACGAAATATGCCACTTCTTTTTTCATTTTTGGCCAGTACTAGTACCTCTTGATGGCTATGAGGGTATTTTGATAGCCTAAGTTGCGTGAGTAAGGCTTAACATGGAATTATTTCAATGTTAGCCTCTTTATTTCATCATTGTTAGTCACATAAATTATTCCTTTAAGCCTGAGTAAACCGTCCTCATTGAGATGAGATCCTTCATCCTCACCTCCTTGCTACAAATTTTCTTTCAATTTCTACTATTTTTTGGCTAGTTGTCCGACGCTTCAGATTCTTTCTTCTAGAGTTTTTGCATACCAACTTACCGTTTCTAATTGATTTACTTGGATGCTCCTACTCAAGGCATCAACAACCTTGTTTTCCTTTCCTTTTATGTGCTCAATCTCAAATTCACACTCGTTGAGCATGGCCATCCATATTACTTTCCTGTCATTCAACCTCGATTTTCCATACAAATACTTAATTCCTCTATGATCTAACATGAGCATGAAATTCCTGTGAAGGAGGTAGTGCCTACACATTTTCAAAGCATGCACTATAACGACCAATTCTAAATCATGTATCACATCAATTTCCTCATGTTTATTCAACTTTCTAGATCCATACCAGACTACTTGCCCTTCCGGCATTAAGACTCCCACGAGTCCCTCTCTGCATGCATATGTACACACCACGAAGTCTCTATCGGGCCCTACAATTCTCATCACTTGCACATTGGTGAGAAATTGTTTCAACTGCTCATGTCTTTCCACACATTGTGCATTCCATTCAAATATTTTCCCTTTCTTCTACAAAGTTGTAATAAGATGTCTGATTTTGGAGAAAATTGGTATATATCTCCTATAATATCCAACCAATCCCATGAATGATCTAATCTCATCCATGTTTTTTTGAGTTTTCCACTCCATTATGGATTTGATCTTTTCAGGGTCAACTAATACACCTTTATTAGAGACCATGTGCCTTCGATAGTGCATTTGTGATTGGAATAAGTCACACTTGTTGAGCTTTGCATATATATTATGTTCTCTCAATAGTTGTAACACCATAACCAAGCTGTTTTCATGTTCTTCTTCTGTTTTTGAATAGATGTCGTCAACAAACACTATGAAAAACTTATACATGTATGGTTGCAATACTCCTTTCATTAGGCACATGAACATGGGTGGGCCATTAGTGATTCGAAAGGGTACCAGTACAAATTCATAGTTCCCATATGTTATTCTAAAGGAATTTTTATGGATATGTTATTCCTTAATTCTCACTTGATGGTAGCCCGACCTTAGGTCAATTTAAAACTTTTTCTCCTCTTAACTGATCAAAGAGACCATCAATCCTTGGTAATGGGTAGCAATTCTTAATGTTTAATTTATTCACATACATGTACTCAATGCACAATCGAAGGATTCCATATTTCTTCTTTACAGATAATATTTGTGCTCCCCAATGAGACACACTTGCCCTTATGTAACCTTTGTCTAGCATCTCCTTTAGTTGTAATTTAAGCTCAACCAATTATGGCATTCTCATTCTATATGGAGACTTTGATGTGGATGCTACTCCTGGCACCAGTTCGATAGATAAATATATCTCGCTATGAGGAGGTAATCCAGGAGCCTCCATTGGAAAAAAATCTACATACAGTTGCTAAACATGGTACTTTACTTGTCATTTGATCTTCTACTAGCTTCCTCACTATGGAAAACTTGTACTGCAACCATCATGCATCTTTTTCTACTGCTGCGTTTGGTTTTCATTGCAGTGATCAGCCTCACTGATACGGTTTTCCTCTTGCCTTGAAACACCCTTTTTGTTCCTCTCTCATCCAAGCATTCTATTGCTTTCTCATAACAATCTAGCTTGGTTCGGTGTAGGTATAACTAATCCATGCCCAATAATAAGCCATACCCACCCAATGGTAACACATTCAAGTGGGCTACCATTTCCATGCCAATGAGCTCAATTTCACATGACCTTACCCAATGGTTGACTCTTCTCCTTGCACCTGTTTCCTATTGAACCAACCAAGGTTCTTGATGCAACTCCTTTGCCAATCCACACTTCTCCATAAGTTTTAGACCGATATTACTATAATTGGAACCAGGATCAATGAAAATGGAAATGACATGTTGTTGTAGCTTACCTTCCATTTCAATGATGGATGCCTAGTGATCTGCTTGGTGATTGCCCACTACTACATAAATAATAGGCATACTCCAAGATACTTCACCCATTGTGCTTGCCTCCTAAGTGTTGTAGATCTTTCGTCCAACATTTTTCTAATGTGGGAAATCACTTCTATTGTATTCCCCACCATAGATCTAGCACTTGAGTGGTTCTCAACCTTCAAATCTGGGTTGTGCTATCATTGGTTGTTGCACATTTTTCTTGTTAGCAATATTGTGATTTTGTTGAAGCTACCCTATCTAAGTTGGATGCTTTACTTCCCTTCTATCTGGGTTTTTCTTGCGCCAAATATTATTATGTCCAACTTTTCTCTTGGCCTTCCAATTGCTCCTAGCCTTAGGTCTGTGTTTTTCTTTTTCATAGTATTGTCCTAATTTTTGATAGCATCCTTTAGGGTTTGAGGTTCCAGCAATTTGATTTTATCTCTAAATGCCATAGGCAACCTGGTGATAAACCTCTGAATATTAGCTTTTACATCCTTAAGACATGGTGCATACCTCAAGAGTTCCAAAAAATTGGTGACATACTCATCACTGGTTAACTAACTCATCTTGATTCCATAAAACTCTTTTATTTTTCTATCATAATACCACTTAGAGAGGTATTGTTCTCAGAAGAGATTTTCAAACTCTCCCAATGTCATCTCCTTCTCAACAATGGCTCTAACATTATTTAGGTCTTCCCACCATATATACAAATTTTCCTTTCAAATTGTATGCAACAATTCTAGCCTTCATATTCTTAGAATGGTCATGTACTATGAAAAAATTCTTCATTCCCAACAACCATGCTTCTGTGTCCTTTGCCTTCTTCATATCACCATCAAATCTAGGTGGCTTTTCCTTCTTAAACTCTTCAACTATATCCTCCTTTTCATTTTCCTTTCTTACTGAGTGGTGGTGGTGTTGGCAAGGATGATGCCTCTAGGCAACTGATTTAGATGGTCCATTGAAGTACTGCACCTACGTGTTGGTCCCTCCAATTAGAGTGCTTAGACATTATCCTCATGGAACAATGTCCTCAATTCCTTACATGCACCTTTTCCTGGACATACCACCATATGCTCCATTGGTGTTTTCCTCTGTTTCTTGAAATCCTTTTCTGTCTCTGTGACTCTCCCTCCTCTGAGATTGCCTTTGCCTCTTCCAATTCGAGAGACTTTGCAGGATGAATACATTGATCTCCACTTGCCTTTCTTGGCCTCTTACCCACCTCTCATTATCATCCTTAAATATTCTCACCTCATCCCTTAAGCTTCTGAAAGTGTTCATCCAGTCTCGGGAATGACCCCCCCCCACCCTCCCCCTTGGCCAACTCCATCTCTCTTCCTTATTAGCTATGACCCCATCACTTCCATGTTATGATTGATCGGAACTGTATTCCACTATTCCAGTCCTCATCACTGTGAACTATCTTTTTCAATGCTACTTGATGTGTTGTCAATCAAACACATTTTTATACATTTCAAAAATAAATAACCCAAACTGAAGGTCATGATTTACCATGGAGACTTTTGCTACGAAAGGAAGTCATGTTAATGTGTCAACACACTCATAAATCATATGCATCAGTCATTCAATATCTTCATCATGATAATAATAAAAATAGCATATATATGGCCTATGACCACCAAAATAAACAACATGACCACGATCTTATCTGCATAAAACTTTCATTAGTGCCACATTAGTAGGTTTATTCAAGTTTTATAATTAGACAGTTACCTAATCAAATCCTTTTCTTCTTCTTTTTTTTTAATTTATTTGTTATTACTTGTACATGATGAGGCCCATCTTGTCCAGCTTTGTAACATACCCCTTTATTTTACTTAGGTAAGAGATTCATTACTAGCAAATCCGGTCCTGATTGTATGGTCATGAAAACAGGATTAGGAGGGTCACACCCATGATTTTTTTTCTTTCTTTTCAAACCATTCTATATATTTCCTTCTTTCCCTTTTTTATGCATTGATAATGGTGGTCACCAAGCTCACGCTACCACGTGGTAGTTCATCACGACTAGTCCAACCAACAGGTAAACTGATGGTTGTGACATACACATCTCCCTACTTCTTGGTTCCATATCCAATCCTGACTCCTGACCTCCTAAGCTCCAACCTAGTCGTGGTTTGCCCATCATGGAGCTTTAGACTTTCCTTCCTCTCTCCCAAACTCTTGACTGCTCGACCTCCCTTTCCCCGACATTCAACCTAGTCGGGTTGGCATATCAACCACACATCTGTCAGTCATCACACAGCTCATCCTCTTGACCTCTGACTAAGTCAAGGTTGGTATCGCTTTACTTATGTTAGCACCAAGTTTTTGTTGCGACCTCTAATCTCTGGGCTATTCTCCTGGCTACGTGGACCTCGTAGATCACTCATGTCAGTTTTCCTCTGACCGATCACACAAGAGGAGAACCTGACCACTCCAATTGGAAGTTTTCCCACCTATGGTTCTGATCTACAAGAGGATAAGACTTATCTCATCCTTCCCATAAGTTCAAGGTTTTTGTCCCTTCCATCACAATGAACACCCTTCCCTTAACATTCTCTGATGGCTCAGTCAAGGGACTTCATCTCTGCACCATGCAAGGCCTTCGACAACAATTGGTGTGTTATCCCTAGACACTGAATCTACCACTGTGCAGGCTTCTTCAAGCTAGTTATTTCGATCACGGCTTGGGCTCAAAGGTATATTCATACCCAAGATCTACCTCAATATATCCCCACTACATTGAATTTAGACTAGAATGGTCCACAAAGTTACCCATTTGGAGCTTGGGTGATGGCCACAATGAGGGTTTCCTACCCCATGGGCCTTCCTTGCCTTTTGGTAGGTAATTCCTACAATGGTGTATGAGGTCTTGCATCTATTATGTACAATAACCCTGATGCGAGCTTATGGGAAACTTCCACCTCTCCTGCCACACACCAATGGATTTAGAGTCCACAAAAACTCTACAAGGAGTTCCTTGATGCCACTCATGGGTTTTAAGAGCTTTTGGCTATTGGTGGGGACCCGTCGGCGTCATTGCCAAAATCCATGTGATGGGAATGGAGGCTTCGCACAAGTAATGATAAAGAGTACAGAAGTAGGACAATTGGGCATGAATGGCCCCAGGAACACTCCCTTGATCCTTCACATACTGCTTGCCTCTCGACAAAGAAACTTGTAAGAAATAACATGGGTAATTTCCTATTGGCTAAGATCCTCTTTTGAGCCAATAGAGGGTCTTTCTTTTATTTGTTCAAGGTGTGGGCCTGAAATATACCAATCTGTTAATTAAATTTATCTATTGTGTTATTTCTATCACAAATAAGCATTTTCTTCAGAGTAGGAGTAATGCTTTTCTCTATAGCTTAGGCACTACTATTGTGGGGCACAGTTCCCACTATGTAACTGTTTATACCCTATGATTGCCATTATTTAGGATGTTAACTTATTTACTTTTACATGTAATCAAAACACACATGTACACATAAATATTCATAGACACATTCATCATACAACTGAGGGAAATATCTGTTTAGAGTTACACCATAGGTATACACATAACAACAAAATTGCAGTCTTTGTTTCTCCATATCTATTATAAATGATAGTCCAACATAATCCATAAATTTGCAACCAGTATTCACAAAAAGTTATATTTTATTTTGTAGAGAAATTGAGTCTAGGACTACAACTCTCCACCCAACCATAGATAGCTACAACCACTACTACTTGTAGCTATCACCCCTGAGCTAGATTCTAGAGTTTGGGGGGGAATGCTTGCTGCTAGGATCACACTCAAGTTGCCAGATATGTCAAGGACTCCCTAGGACATCCTGGCTCAATCCCCATAGTTGTCCCTCTCTTTATTTCATGCATAGGGAATTGAGAGGTGCCCAACATCACCCCTCATGCACATACAATGTTTCACCCGCTCCTAGGTTGTCCAGGAACCATTGGACTAGTCAGGGAAGTAACCAAGAAGTGTGATTTGAGCTTGTCTCTATCTCTGCTTTAGGATGGTCTCCTCTCAAGTTATTACAAGCTCCATAGTAGCTAGCTCAACCGACAACCTCCAAGGAATCTCATGTTGTTATAGGGCTCCAGAGATTTCATTCCACCAACATCCTCCAGGGACCCAAGCTATTACAGCGCTCCATAAACCTCTTCTCTCAAACCACACCCTCCAGGGACCCAAAATATTACAGGGTTCCAGGAATCCTATCTCAACGCATAACCTCTAGGGAACCCAACTTGTTACCGGGCTCTAGAGAGTAACACTCAACCCATAGCCTCAAGGGGGAGAGAACCAATCCCATTCTCTTCTCTTAATTATTGGTTGTTGAATGCTTCTGTTGGATATTCAATTCTCATCCTTACCTCAGTCTTCTTCCCAACCAAAATATTTTATTATTCCTTCCCTACAAAATAAGGGTCTCTTCTTCCTTCGCTTTCCCCCCTTCAAATGCTTCTGCTTGTCGAAGTTAAGTTTTCCTCTTTGTTTTTGTTTAAATTCTTTTTCCTCTAATAGATCCCATTTTCTCTCTCCCTCTATCCACTCTCTCCCCTTGAATGCTATACCTTGGTTTTTGAGAGTTCCCTCTCTTTGAATGCCTCCTTCTTTCTTCTTGGTCAATATTCCTTCCCCGTCCTTGATTGTTTCATCCTTGTTGTTTGCAGCCCCTCATAATTTTTTTCCTCTTTTGCTATTGTATTTATTTCTTAAGCAAGCATGGGAATGAGTATTTTTCCCTAATCCATTTAATTTCAAGAGCTAGCCCCTTTACTTCATGCACCAACCAACCTTTAATGGTTGTCCTGAAGTTTAGGTTTTCTTTTATTGCACAAGAAAACATAACATTCCAAGCAACAATTCTCCATCCTCAGCTCTGGAATCCATGTCCCATGACTCAGTCCCATTTTTTCTGTTCTTTCAAACATTTAAAAATATTTACATCCTTTTTACATTGTGACTCATACTAAAACCTTCGGTGGGGCTGTCACATTACCTTTGCTTTTATTTCTTTTTCTTTGAACCAATACTACTTGAATTTCTTTCAGAGTTTTTGTGAGTAGCTTCTTCTTCCACTCGTTAGTTTTAACTTCATCACTTACAGGTGCATCTGCTAAAATATTGTTTAATTCTTCAAAGAGGAATAGGGCTGCTACATTGAAAATTGGTGATATTTCAATGTCCTTAGGAAGTAACAATTCATGGGATTAGAAGACAATTTCCTTAAAATTTTACACGGACCAATTTTCCTGATCTTAAGTTTGTTGTTTGTCCCAATAAAAAATCTTTCCTTTCTTAAATATGCCATAATGGGGTCTTAAATTTAAAAGTCCATATTTCTTCTTTTAATGTCTTAAAATTGTTTGCACTTGTTGTTGTTCTCTTACATTTTTTTCTTTACTCTTTTATGTAACTCTTTCATACTCACCACAAATTCCTCACCATCTACACTCTTAAGTTCCTTCTTTCCCAAATTTCTTAGTTCATATACTCCCCTATGGTGCATTCCATACAATATATGAAATGGAATCATGCATGTTCTTTTGTTAGGTGACTAATTGTAGGAAAACAAAACTTGAGAAAGAACCTTATCCCAATACTTGGGATGCTCACTTACCAAACTTCTCAAGATGTTTCCCAAACTTTTATTTACCACCTTTGTTTTTCTATATTTTCTTTGGTGGTAAGTTGAACTGTAATTTAACTGGTTCCTAGTTCATTCCACAAGGTCCTCCAGAAATGACCTATAAACCTCGTATCTTGATTTGAAACATTAGTTCTGGGAAAACCATGCAACCTTACAACTTTCTTAGAAAATAAATTTGCAACATAGTTGCATCAATGGTTCTTGTAAAGGGTATAAAATGAGCCATTTTAGAAAATATACCAAGACAAAATCCATGCTAATAGAATCCCAAGGCATCATTGGAATGGCCAATGGAAGCTACAACCCTGTATTCTAACTTATTCCCTTGGCCTACTAGTACACTCTATTATTTTACGAAAATATCCTTATCTTGACTTGCATACCTAGTGAATAATAAAAACAATTTAACAAGGAAAAACACTTATTAGTCCCAAAGTGTCCTAACAATCCTCCATTGTGTTTCTCCTTTATCAAATTGGTTCTCATTGAACAATTGGGTATGCAAATATTATTCTCTTTGAAAAAAACCCTTTTTTTATCATAGAACTTGACCACTAAGTTATTTTTACACTAAATGGGTTCTCACAAGTTGCATATGCTTCCTTTAAATCCACATGATTCTTATACATCTCCTTTAGTTCATCAAATCCTAAAACATTCATTTGAAATTCCTATAGAATTAAATTTATTTTATTTAAGGCCTTAGATGCTCTATTTGATGAACCACTTATATGTTTTATCACAAAAGTAAGATTCTATAGAGATCCAATCCATTTTACTTGCATCTTATTTAACCTGGGTTGGATTTCAATAAACTGTAGAGCATGGTTATCAGTGTGCAAAAAATATTACTTAGGCACAAGGTAATGTCTCAATTTCTTCAAAGCCTATACAAGATCATAAAATTATTTATCATAGGAAGAGTACCTTTGTTTTGCGTCATTTAATTTCTCACTAAAATAAGAAATTGGTCAACATTCCTGACTTAAAACTACTCTAATGGCAACTCCACTCACTTTAACTGAAAAAGTTTACTAAATTATGACAGGAGAAAATAAGTTGCTTTATCATATTTTATTTTAGCAACTTAAAATTTATATTTGCAGCACAATCCACTTGAATGGCTAATTACTTCCCTTCATGTTTTCCATAATATGTGCACAAAAGGATGCAAAAATTCTTAATATTTTTATTATAAAAACTTGCAAGATTGTGGAAACTTCTTACTTCAAAAATATTCTTTGAAGCTCACCAGTCAATAATTTTTTTAAAATTTTGTGTATCCATTTTTAAACCATATTTACAAATGACAAAGAACAAACATACTAATTCCCTTTTCATAAAAGTATACTTCTTTAGATTAATCACCAATTTTCATGCTAGAAATTTTTTAAAACTAATCTATGATTCCTCAGATACTCTTCCTTTGTTTCACTATACACTAAAATGTCATCCATCTAAACAATTCTGAACTTGTAAACTCCTTGAAGACTTTATTCATTATCATTATGAACGTGATGGTTGTGTTAGTAAGACCAAAAGGCATCACTAACCAATCATACAATCCATAGTTGGTCTTAAAAGTTTTTTTCCACTCATCCCCTTCTCTTATTCGGATTTGATAGTGCCTACTCTTTAAATCAATTTTAGAAAAATATCTAGCACCACTCAAGCAATCAATCAAGTCATCAATGCATGGAAGAGTAAATTTGTACATGAATGTTATTTTATTGATGGAACTTGAATCAGTGCACATCCTCCATCCACCATCCTTCTTTCGACTAAGAACTTCTCGAACAACACATATAATTAAAATTTCTCTGATAATACCTTTTTCTAACACTTCCTGCACTTGTTTATTTATATCTTCATTTTATTGAGGAATCACTCTATACTCTACCTTTTTTAGAAGATTTCTTCTCTGAATTAAATCTATACCGTGATTGATACTTCAAAGAAAGGTTAATTTTATTGGTAATTAATCCATAGTTATATCAATAAAATCATCTAGCACAACCTTGATTTCATTAGGAAAGTCATCTAAACTAGTATTGGTAAGAATTACCTTGGGTTTACAAATTAAGGCAAAATGTAATTCTGCCTTCTTAACCTTTTGTAATAATTCATTTCCAGTCATTAACAATACAATAGGAATGGGTTACTCTCTGACTCCTTCATCTCGAAAAGGTAACATCGTGTTAGGGCCTAAATCTATCTCAGGCTGAGAAAGGTAGGATCTAGGATAACATTAAACCATGCTTAACCTGGTAGCTAGCCCTACCAGGTAGGAGAGGGCTCTCTCATTGTCAATCTCAGCAAAATATGATCAATAATGCTTGAGATGACTTGATGTGAAGACTGATTTTAGGCTAGGTATGTGTGCAAAAGAGTATAATTGAATTTGATGAAGTTTTGTTGGCTCAAATGGAAAGGCAGATTTTGGGTCTCGGGAATGAGGCTCAGTTTTGCAGAGATCTCAATGGGGAAAGGTAGGAAAATGATTTGATACTTCAAATTGAATGAAATGGAGAGATTTAGATAGATGAGGAGTTGAAGAGGGCAAGAAAACCTCAGGGATCCTCTTCAAACAACTGAAAACATAAATAACTAAGCAAACCCTAGGTAGAGCACTGCAATTTCAATGGATTCTACCTTCATCCTTGTTTGTTTTAGTTAAGATGAAACAAGAGAGAGAATGGCATACATAAAACACATGTAAGCTTACATTTATATAAGGAAACACAATATCAAAGAAAAATGCCACATGAATCCCATAGAGTGCTACAAACCCTGGTTTATTCCTTAGCCAAAACTGTTGAAAAAATGTATACAATGAAGCTCCAAGCTTTCTCAAAAGTCCAACCTTTGCTAATGACTGAAAAATTGCAAAATATAGGCAAACAAACACTCATCCTAGCCTCTAGGGGTCGAGCTCATAAGTTTAGGAGCTATTCCAACAAATTCTGAACTGAGAACTAAAAATTAGGCAGTGGAACAACTTGCCTCTAAAAACTAGGGAACTGATTCATTCAGCTGCAAACTACTTTTTTATGGATGAATCTACCTCTATGAGTGAAAATTTAACATAGTTACATCAAGATACATCAAATTACATTAAATTACATCATGATTTTGACATTAATAAGGAGAAAAGTCAAATTTTCAAGAAACTAGGCGAAAACAAAGTATTTTTAGTCAAACCAAGCAAAATTTCCCCAATGCGTCGTGCTGATTTCTCTATGCATAGCACCTTTTTGCAGTTGCGTTTGGAGGCCTTCCCTATGTCCAAATTCTCTCCACATGTGCTTGTTGGAAAGGTCTGCCTATTTACTTTCTATAACAAGTGGAAGTTTTTATTTTGGCCTCCATTTTCCCCTCCAAAACTTAGTTCTCCCAACACTGCTTCCTGTGTGTCCAAAAAGGGGCAGAAAGGTCATTTTTGGGGTGTTTTTGACCTTTTTGGGGGCTCAAAACCTATCAAAATTTCTTGGCCATTTGTGAGCATGCATATAATCTCCATGAAAAATCAAAAAATGCTGAGTTTTCCTCAAAAGGAGGCCTCCATCAAAAGCGAGCGCCAGGTGGCACGACACATTGGGTAGAAAAACCTGTGTTTTGGCCCAAAAATTCCAAAATTGCAAAAAGTGTCCCAAATTTTTTGAAATTTGGGCTGAGTGTTCTCCATCAAGTGTTGTGTTGGGCCACGGAAGCCTCATCCAAGATCTAAAGTCTATCTTGCTCCTTTCACTTCCTCGATGCCTTCTTCAACTTGGCCTTTAAGTTTCTGATTCTTGCCTTGAAACTTTTATTTCTCGCCAAGTAATGCTAAGCCATATGCCTCAACATTGTTTTCTCCCTATTGGCCTTCTTTAGAAACTTTTCTAAGTGGATATTCACTCTCTCAAGCCAAGATTCTCGATTAGCATTGATTTCTTGCTTAGGTGGTGTGAGCTTCACTTTCCTCCTCTTGGTAGCTTGGCGGTTTTCTCATATGCTTTGCAGCTCCATAATGGTTTGTTGATCCTCTAGCTGCTTGTTTCTTTGCTCCAGGTATTTTATTATCCACTTATCTCTTTCTAGGTTGAGGGACAAATCATTGATCTCCGCCAGTTGCTCTTGGATGATTTCCTTGAACTTTGAACTTTGTGGGCCCAAACCAGTGTCATCATCCTGAATGAGAATGAAATCTGTCTCCTGCTCACCTGAAGGCCCCTCATCATGTAATGGTTGCTTTCCCTTGTTGCGAACCTACTTCACTGATGGAGGAAGCAAGACCCCTTCCACCCCGGGTGGAGATAATACTCGCTTTGTTGCTGCAAACATCCTTCTAGTGCCCTTTTGATAGGTGACAAACACCAGCATATTAGCAGTTTGTGTCTCATGAATCTCCTGCTAATGTGAAGGTCCACCTGTCTCTTGAAAATATTTTGGAGGTACCTGAGGAGCCGTGAAGACCTCATGAGAAATGAAATCCTCCCATAAGATGTTCTACAAACGAAGCTGATGCATAACCACAATCTTGATTAGTGCAAAATGGTATATGTTGTTGTACTATTGCTGAGGAGTCTTCTTTTGCACTAGGGTGGTCATCTTCTTGATATTTTAGCACATGAAGTAGGGGAGATTCATCATTCTCACCCTAGTAAAGTGCATCAACAATTTGATATGATAGGCATATAGGCGAGAAAACCGGCCCTCACAGCTGAAATACTTAATTATGAGTTTCATCAAGGGAGCATATGAGTATTTCAGGTACCGGAAGGGAAAAACTCTGTTGAGTTGTCTCAAATAACCAGCCTTGATGTGTGGCTCATAATGTTCCCTATCAATTTGCTGCCTTTTATTCCACTGCTCTCCGACATTTGGAATGCCGATTTCTAGAGAAATAGACTATGGTGTCAAGGTAAATGTCACACCTGCTAGAGTGACTTGGCCATTATGTAGATGAAGCACAAGCAATCTAGCCAACTCATGATGGTATCTTGCAACCATCTCACAGAATTAATAACAGGATTGGTGTTGAAAGCATGTGATAGCAAGAGGGCAGGCCTACAACTCGGCAAGTGAAGTAGGATCCTCTCGTATATGTTTACCACCCTTGTGATGTCTTCTTGGTACATGCATTTTTGTAGGAGAGTCACTTTGTATCTCTTCATCTCGGTCATAGGAAGGATCAGATTCCTTGTTTGCTAAATGTTTATGTTGTCTTAGATGAGTATGAAGAGATTTTATGTGTCTTTGATCTTTTGCTACCAAGTGTATGAAAATGTATGAGGGACTATGAAGGGAGAGGGCAAGAGGAATTTTGGGAATGTTGCTGACTAGAATTTGGGGAATAGAAGGGTTTTAGGGACAATTTTTAGGGTATGGGATAGCAATTAGGGTTTGGGAATTTTGTAGCTAGGGTTTGGGGTAGTGGGAATTTGGGGATTAGGGCGTGAATGAATTTAGGGATATGGGGATAGTGGAATGAGTAATGAAACTATAAAAGAAGTCAAGAAATCAAAGGGTGAGAGAGTGACGGCAACAAAAACACATCTAAGGAACAAACCCTAAGCAATTGTTTTTGAGAAAAAATTGCAAGGAGGTAGGGTTTGAAATTTTTTTACTAAATGATCATAAACATCTTAATACACACATTGATTAGCATTGGAGGAGTTTTTGACTTACTTTGGACAGGTGGCAATTGAGTTAATTGAGCATTTGGATGAATTTTGTGGTGAAAATGGCTTGCAGCTCTATGCACCGCGCCTCTTGTATGCGTCACGCCAGTGTAGTTTTTACACTGTGGAGGGCAGCCCAATGCGCCGCGCCGCTGACCCAATGCACCGCGCCCCTGAAACTGAAACTTTTTGCTGCGATTTTCCTTCCACGAGCTTGCTCTAAGCTTCTCTTGCTCTTTTGGATGCAAATGACTTTTTTAAACACAAGAAATGGCTTATATACAAAAGACTTTTAATTTTTCACTCATAAAACCCACTTTTGTAATGTTTACATTTGACACTTTATTTTCAAACTCTCTTTTGAGGCAGTTTTGCTTTATTTTGCATTTGATTAACTAAATGACTTGACATTTTGTTTGCCTTGTAGGTGACGAAGATGCTAAAGCTGGGCAAGGTGACCAGGGTTGCCGCTAAAATTGTTATATATGAAAAATTGAAATTACACCAAATTATATACATGAAAACATAAAATACTTTGTTTTTCCTCAAAACATGATTTTGAGGGAAAATACATTTCTGAGCATATGATTATGGAATTTATTGGTACTGGAACTTTATTCAACCTCCTCATGTGCCTGCTGACCATTATTGAACATTTTGAAGACCTTTTTTACGAAAGCCTAGACCTAGTGAAACTGAAACCCTAAAATGACCCTTGCATATTTAAAGACAAAAAATGGCTGCAGATGATTTTGACGAATGGAAATGGTCCAGCAGGTAAAGGGCATGAGGGAAAATGTGCAACAAGCCACTACCATCAGATGATTCATGCTCCTAATGGAATGCAACTGACTGAGCGAGACACCTAATATGCAACGCAACAAGAGAATTCAATCACTGACGGAGGGATGAAGATACCGACACTAACACATCGCGTGTTTTTTACCATATTATTCAAAGGTATATGTGTTCCTTCTACAATCATGGATAGGTTTTTTATTAAATGTTGTGGAATTCTCAACAAGATGTGGTTGACATCCATAGGAATCACGTCATATAATATTTCATCTTTATATATCCCAAATTGAAACTTTACTTTAAAATATTCATTCACTAAGATTTGATGACCCCTTTGCAAGCTAGACAATTTATAAGGAGTAGGATATGCATGTGTTCATTAAATCCAGTTTGCCTACCATCTCTGCAGAAAAATGATTGTTTGTGCCACCACTATCAATAAGCATACAACACTTACCTTTTAACTTGCATTTTGTCATGAATCAGCTTTTCGTTTGAGTTTGATCCTTAGCTTATTTTTTCTAATTTAATCAAACCTCTCTTCATCAAAAATTATTCTCGTACTTCATGAACCTCCTCATTTTGTATCACATCTATATTTTCTTCTGTCTCTGATGCAACATGTGCACCTCTTTGACATGTTGGATTATTTTTTGGGAATTCACAAGACATGTGTCCCAGTTTCCCACACTTGTAACATCTAGTTTGGTAGTCTCTATCTTAGCCTCAACCTCGGTCTCTTGAAAATTATCTTCCTCCTCTAAAATCACTTTCTCTTGGTGAACTTTCACTCTCTTCTCTTCGAGACTGAAATCTCCTTCTGCCACCTACTTGCCCTTTGCTTTTTGCAAGGATTCTTCCTATATTCCTTTGACTTCACTTCCTCATGATGTTTTCTTCTACCTTTAAAGAATATTGATAGGAATCATATATTTCTTCAACGATAATAGGATAATCTCATCTCGAATCTCAAATTTGAGACCATTAACATATCTTGAAACTTTCTCAACGTCCTCCTCCTCATGACCAACTCTAATATTAAACTGATACAATTCCTTATATTATTCTTCAAGTGTCATGGGTTTTTGTCAAACATTTTGCAATTGTATAAAAATATTGAGCTAATAATCCTTGGTCATAATTTTACCTTAAAAAGTTTCCTTGATTCTTTCATAGTCTTTGATTATGGATTTTCCTTTCCTCTTTTGTTCTTATTGTACTTCATCCAACCATAGGGTTGCATGTCCTTTCAATCTTGTAATGGAAAACTTCACTTTTTTCTCCTGGCCAACTTTTTCATAGTTAAAGTACTTATCCATAGCAATAATCCAATTCATGAATTCATCAACATTCAAGTTACCTTCATAGATAGTGTTGACATTTGCCAATATTGGTTAATTTATGCAAGCCATTGCGGTCATGCCTAACTAATCCTCCGCTAATCAAACTAAAAATTTAAATAAATTAACCTAGTAGGTGGGACTCTTCCTTCAAAGCCAACCCTCTTCCAAATTTAAGGTCAATTTGCTTCTTGGTTGACTTAAATACATAAAAATATGTACCTAGAAAAATTAGGGCCTTGGTTATCTTGTATGATGTATAATATATATATATGTAAAAGGGCGCGTGCCAACACTGTTGGGAACCATTGCGGAAATAAATCAGTCTCAAATGTTACGAAACATGTTGTATAAAATATGGCATAAAATATGGTCTGTGTTGTGTTATGGTTTTGTTTGGGCATATGTAGTAACATCGTCAGGTATATCCATAATGAATTCAATATTCATAGAACTCAAGGCCGGATTTCCTCGCAAAATGAATAGCCTATGGGTGATAGTTATATGTGGTCTGATCGAGGTGACTAGTATTTAATAGATGGATAACAACAATAAGATTTGTCATGGTTGTGATATGTTTGGCATGATATCTTATATCAAAATTAATGTTGATAAATGCCATGAAGACTGACTTGGTAGCTTATGTAGCCTTATCTCAACAATATCATTGGTCAAGTTAAGCTCTCAACATGTTTAATTGTAGTGACTCATTCTCGATGTTGAATGTATTGGTAATAACATAGAAGACATATTTAATGTCTCTTCCTCCTTAACTGTGCCATGCCCTAACTACTTCACCATACTGCCGAGTCACCACCCTCTTTCATCGAACCCTAATACCATGGCGTATTTTTATTGTCTCACATTTGAATGATAAGTGACTTGGCATACTGAGCTTTACGTTGAGTTCTAGAAAATTTTGTCTCATTGTATCATATGCTACATTTCCATTCTGAGTTTTATTGCAACAATTACTCACCTTTATGACTATTACCTTGGCCTTTTCACTCAATTTGCACCTTTCTCTGAGCCTTCATAGGGTTACCCATCTTTCATCTTTGTGAATTCAGTCACTTTGCAAGAAAACCTTGGCGAAATATCATTTTCGACCAGGGAAACAAAGTGAAAAGTTTAAATACTATGGCTGGGAAACTAAAAGTTTGTGTAAATGTGTTAGAAAACCTACACAGATGAATCTAGATACTAAAGGTTGAACACACAACTTTGCAGAGAAAAAACACTAAAAGAATCAAAAGAAAAAAAAGAATGATTGATTCAGAAAATAGGTTACAATGCTCATGATATATCATTATTGGGTGAAGATCCCAAGGTAATGTGCCATAGTGGTGATCAATGAGATGACTCAACACCTATAGTAAGTTCCGGAGAGAACTAGCCAGTTATAGAGTGAAAGGAGCAAATCAGGGAGTAAATCATGCAGAAGAACTAGCGAGTTGCGGAGTGAAAGGAGGAGCAAATCAAGGAGTAAATCATGCAGAAAGGATCTTGCATGTAGTCCTATGCTCTAACTAAGTGTCTAAATGTGCCAATAATGAAGGTCTTAAGTGTGTAGTACCTCCAACGCCCCCCGAGAACACTACTATGGGGAAAAATATAAAATGGGCCCTAGAAAATAAGGCCAAAGGTCACCCAAAATACCATGCAAATTGTACTAAAATTGAGGAAAGAGGGAAAACCTCATGGGAAAACCCCCTCCTCAAAATACAATGTAATCAAAAGAAAAGAGGAAGAAAAGACAGTTTCTAAGGAACTGTGTCCTTCACTCCAAGACGATCATGCAGAGAGTGAAACTTCTGCTCAGTGAATGTCTTAGTGAAGATGTTTATAGTCCGTTCTACTGAAGGATAGAACTACAAATCAATGACTCGATCATGTACTAAGTCTCTGATGTAACGCATATGGATCTCTATGTGATTTGTCCGCTGTTGCTGTACTGGATCCCTACAAAATTTGGGAGTGCTCTGGTTGTCACACCAGATGACAATGGGCTAGTGGAACGAGACGCCCAAATTAGTGAGGAAGAGTTGTAGCCACTGAGCCTGAATGGTGATGTTGACTACTCCTCTGTACTCGTCCTTAGTTGAAGAGAGAACAATAACAACCTGCTTCTTGGTTGACCAACAGATAGGGCCAGACCCTAGACTGAGTGAATATCCAGAGGTGGAATTGTGATCAATGCTATCACCCACCCAATCAAAATCTGTGAAGCTAAGGATATTCAATGCAGTGCCTACTGCCTAGTGAATCCCGAAGGTGATGGTTCCCTACACATATTGGAGGATATGCTTGGTAGCATTCCAATGTAGCTCATGTGGGTCGTGCATGTATTTGGAAACAACCCCTATTGCATATGAGAGATCTGGTCTGGAGTGCGTGAGGTACAGTAAGCTCCCCACTAGTTGTGGGTAGAGAGTACTATCAACTAATGGAGTGTCACCTCCATCCTCAAGGCAGACCCCAAACAGAAAAGGAGTTAGTCTAGCTTGCAGTCAATCACGTGAAATCTCTCGAGGAGATCCCGTGCATACTTAACCTGAGAGAGTTTGATGCCTGTGGCATCCTGGCTAATCTCAAGACCAAGAAAGAAGTGTAATGGACCCATGTCCATCATCAAGAACCTATCATGCAAGGCCCTCTTGACTGGCAATGGCTAAAGCCGAGCAACCGGTGATCAGGAGACCATCCACATACAAAACTAACATAAGAAGAGAATCATGTGTCCTGAGCATGTAAACATTCAGATCATACATACATCTTTCGAAATTTTGTGATAAGAAAAAAGAATCCATCTTCACATACCACGCTCTCAGGGCCTGCTTAAGTTCGTAGAGAGACTTCTTGAGTCTGCAGACCAAAGATGAATCCTTAATGAAACCATGTGGCTGCTTCATGTAGATCTCTTCAAATAGGTCTCTGTGAAGGAATGCATTCTTCACATCCATTTGATGTACTTCCCACCCCTGGGCAGCCGCAATGGCAAGTGTAAGGCGTATGGAATCCATCTTTGCTACTAGAGCAAAGGTCTCATCATAATCAATGCCATGCACTTGTTGAAAGCCTTTGGCTACTAGCCTGGCTTTCTATCTAGTGATTTTCCCATCTACAACACTCTTGGTCCTGTAGACCCAATTGCATTGGACAAGTTTCCTTCCTGAAGGAAGGGGAACCAGATCCTAGGTTTGGTTCTTGAGGAGGGAGTTATACTCCTCCTCCATGGTGGAGTCCCAAGAGGGATGCCTAGTAGCTTCATTGTAAGACTTCTAATTAGAAGGCTGAACCAAATGACAATGTCGGGATGGCGTTGGTTCAATGGCAGTGAGGGCAAGAGGAGGCTCAATAAACTCTGAGCTAGTCCTCCACATATCAGAATTATCCCCCACAACACCATTTCTAGTAGTTGGGTGGTCTTGTACATATATCTCACTTAAGCTCCTTGTTCTCTGAATTATGACAGGGGAAGTTGATTCACTGCTGGAAGCCCAAACTGGGCTTGGATGTGGATCATCATATGCATGCACTAGATTTGTATCTGAAGACTCTGTCTCTGTGTCTGCATGGTCTACCTCAACATCTGCATTCTCTTTATCTGCATCTGAGTGTATGGAGTCATCATCTCGGTCATGAGGTAGATAATACGTATCTGCATGTGTGAATTGAGGTGTATGTGAGAGAATTTCCTTAAATTGGACACTTCGCTCAATGATGAGCTTATTTGTAGAAGGAATGAGGAGTCAATATCCCTTCACACCACTAGGGTATCCAACAAAGATGCACTCAATTCTCTGTGGATCAAGAGCTTTCCTCTTTTAAGAGGGGATCCTGGCCCATGCTTGGGAGCCGAAAACACAGAAGTGGGTGATCTCCGATTTAGTGTCGCTCCAAGCCTCAAAGGGGGTCTGATCCTTGACAGATATATGAGGATATATGTTCTGGATGTAGTTAGCACAATTAAGTGCTTCAGACCATAGCTTATGAGGTAGTGACTTAGCATGTAGCATGCAAGAAGCCATCTTTTTGAGAGATTGGTTCTTTCTCTCAGCAACTCCATTCTACTGCGAAGTGTATGGAACTGTGTGCTACAACTTTATGCCGGACTCAAGGCAAAGGTTCTGAAGTGTTGTGTTAACATATTCCACCCCATTGTCTGTACAGAGAGCTTTGATCTTTCCCTTTGATTGTGTCTCAAGTAATGCTTTCAAATCTTCAAAGTGCGCAAAAACTTCAGATTTGGCCGTGAGAATATACACCCAAGTATACCTTGAGAAATCATCAATAAATGTGAGCACATACCTTGTTTTTTTTATGGAAGGATAAGGAAAAGGCCCCATGAGATCACTATGCATCATATCTAGAGGAGAGGATGCTCTGTGAGTCTTGTCAGTGTCAAACGTTTCTCTAGGATGTTTGCTAAGGACACACCCTTCACAAACTCCTTTAGAGAAACTGATATTTGGTAAGCCTTCCACAATCTCATTCTTGCTTAGCTACTGTATATATCTGTAATTTAAGTGACCAAAAATCTCATGCTAAAGCCTACTACTATCATCAGCATGTGTAAGCAATAAGGAGGATTCAGATTCAATAATTTTAGAAAATGTATACATTCTAGCTCCATTGTTTACCTCATCGGTTGCAATTTTGGATCTGCTATGTAGGTCATATATGTTCACTTCATCTGGAGTGAATTCCACTCTCTTCTTGGTGCCGCAATGAGTGATCTGATAAAATGAAAGCAAGTTTACCGAAAGTTTTGGAACATTAAGCACATCTTCAAAGCTTCCATGTAAAAGTTCCACTCTACCTTTTCCGGTGACCTCAATAGGTGAGTCATCTCCCATGATGATGGGAGGTCCTTTGTAGCAGCCATATGATTTGATGCACTAGAATCTATAATCCATGCATCAGGGGAAGAGTTAATTGCAACTAAAGCATAAAAATTGTTACCTTTCCCATGTGGCAGATCCTTAGTTTTCTTCTTGGCGCCCTGAGGGATGTGGTCCCCAAGGTTGTGCTTTTGAAGGATTTCTGCCATTTGATCAATTTGTTTCTTCATGCAAGAGGATTTTGGATGGAATCCTTGGTGACAGTAGGTGCATTTATCTCCTTTCTTCCCTTTCTCATTTCTAGAGCCGAAGGAGTCACTGAAGGGCTTGGTGTACCCTTCCTTCTATTTATGCGAATATGCTTTTCCTTGTCTTTTTGCTGCTGATTTTTCTTATTGGAATCAAATCTGTGATTTTGATTGTGGCTGTCGTCATGCACAGTAAGTGCATGCACTTTTTGAGGTTTGAGTTTCCCCATGCCAATGAGTTTATCTTGCTCAAAAGTGAGGGACTCCATGAACTCTTTAAGAGAAGGCATAGTGTAGGATTTACCTATTGTGAGCCTTACTGAATGAAATGTAGACATAAAGACAAAGTATTCTAGTCCAAGCTTTGACATAATAGAGAGAACTTGGCGACTCTCCTCCTTGGATTTGTCAATTCCACAACCATTTAGTTGCAACAATTGATCATTATATTTGGTGAAGAAGTCTTGAATTCTGTCATAGTTCTGTTGATCTAATGGGAGCAGCTCCACTTCAAGTAGATGTCCTTTCATCTCATCTTGTTTCCTGTAGAGTTATTCAACCTTTTTCGAAATCTCATTGGGAGTATTGCAGGAAGATAGATGAAACTACAACTCTGAGGAGATGCACATGCATATGGATCCATGGGCCTCATCCATGCGGTTGAGGTACTTGGATTTCTCTATGGCTGAAGTGAGTTCCACTTCTACAGCCATGGTAATCCTGTACAACCCTTTCTAATAAAGGTATCGAGCCATTTGGTCCTTCCATTCGTGATAGTTATAAGGTGTTAGGATCAATGCTTTGGGAAACTCCATTTTTCTATCGATCTTCAATATCCAAGATGTAATACCTCCAATATAAAGTACTGGTGCACCTTTAATCTAGCAACCTGTGGGCTTTGATACCATGTAAATGTGTTAGAAAACCTACACAGATGAATCTAGCTAGTAAAGGTTGAACACACAGCTTTGCAAAGCAAAAACACTAAAAGAATCGAAAGAACAAAAAATAATAATTAATTTAGAAAATAGGTTCCAATGCTCATGATATAGCATTACTAGGTCAAGATCCCAAGGTAATGCGCCATAGTGGTGATCAATGATAGGTCTCAACACCTACAACAAGTTCCGAAGAGAACTAGCCAGTTGCGAAGTGAAAGGAGGAGCAAATCAGGGAGTAGATCATGCAGAAGAACTAGTCAATTGCAGAGCGATAGGAGGAGCAAATCAGGGAGTAAATCATGCAGAAGAACTATCCAATTGTGGAGTGAAAGGAGGAGCAAATCAGAGAGTAAATCATGCACAAAGGATCTTGCATGTAGTCCCATGCTCTAACTAAGTGTTTGCATGTGCCAATAATGAAGGTCCTAGGTGTGTAGTACCTCCAACAGTTTCTTCCTAAGTACGATTAATTAATAAGCATGTTTTTAAAATGGTTTTTGCAATCAACAAAATGAACATTATCTAAGTATTCTTCCTACGTGAGCCCTATTCCCATTATTGTTTGAATTTGCATTGGAATAGTTCTTTTCAGTCTAAAGCGTAGATGTCAATGTTTGTCTCACCAAGTATTTAAAAAAAGAAAAACTTTCCCTATCCTATATAAAAATGAAGTCTGATTCATTGTCTGGGGTCTTTGTGTATAGTTACTGAGTCTATCTTTGGTTCTCCAGTACAAAAACACTGCACATTATGGTGCAAGGCCTTTAAGGAAACTCTCGGGGGTACAACACCTGGCATTAATTTGTTTGAACTTTCACTTGGTATGACTTATCATGGTGTGACAAGAAGGTTTTGGTTACCTCTATTTTAATTACAAAATGTGAATTGCATGGGTTTTATAAACCTTTATACCCTTTCGACATACCTGAATGATATTGATTTGTACACTATATTTGTTTTCCTGACCCTTTCATCGTTAATAACTCCGAGGGCTAATTAATTTTTCTATCTCATTTAAAGCCCTCATGAATGCCCTCATGAATGAATGGGTTTATCATATTGTTTTAAAAAATTGGTTGAAACCCTAATTTGATTACCAACTAATTCAATCTTCCCATTTGTGGGAGCCTTTGAGGTGATGTAGCATTGGGTAAATGACCATGATGTGGTTATGTGTAAGGTTTTTCTGTCTCCCTTCTCTATCATTAAAAGAAATTAAAATTAATTTATCATTTTGTCTTTTCCATTAATATTACGCCTCCATCTTTAAATGCGCGTATTGCTTAAAATTTTCGATAATTCAAATTGGTCCCTCTTCACGTCATATGAATTGATTCTTCTGGAACATGCCATAATCATTTTCAAAATGTGTTTGCAATAATTTTTAATGTTGTATTTACAATGTTTTATTTCGTATGGTATTTCTAATAGATATAGACTAGTATAACCCCCGAATTGTCTTTGTCTATCAATTTCTTTAACATTTATTAAAAAGAGAAAAGAGTTTTTATCAGCTCTCTATGAACTTGCAAATATATTGTTAAAACTTGTTAATTCCATCCACTTTCCTTCTTAATTATGTCCCCGTATTGTTGGTTTTTCAAACCTAGATTATTGTTCATTTGTTAATGTTGAATTCCATATCTCTCACTACCTATCATTAACTTTGTGAATTCATTTCCAGTATGAGTTTCTTTAACAAGAATAGGGGCAAAGGCAAAGGGGAAGGAAAAAAAATCAAAATTTGGGAGTTAGAAGGGACAAAAGACCAAGAGTGTCAATTCATTTGATGCAGATTAGTAAGAATTAGGTAGTTTCTTTGCACTGGTGTAGTAAAACTTTTAGGTGGGCCAGAAGCTCAACATGTAGCCCAACATCAACCTCAACAACACCTTGCTCATCATGCACCAAGCATCAGTATTCCCTGTAGCCACGTGCATCTACTCTTTTTTTTTCCCTAACAATGATGATCGGAAAAGTGAAATTCTTGCACAACCTCTGCTATCTATTAAAGGTTGGCATAATGCTTCATTGGCCCCTCCTCGTGAAGCAAATTTTTCTCACAATTCACATTTAGTTGCCTCACATGTTGTCCACTCTCCAAGTGCAACACTGCAACAATCAACATCCTCCACCTGCTCCACAACACTGCAAGAAACCCATTGTGCTTGTTAATCCCATTGGCTAGTCTTCCAAGCAAGCAACCATTTTTCAACATGTCATGAGTAACAAAAGACAAAATTCCAAGTCTCTCTTTCTAATTCTTCACATGGATCTTCACATTATGTCAAATCTCATTCTGAGGAGGAAGAACAAAAGTAAAAGAGTGCTCCATGCATGGGGGACTCACTCAATGAACCTCTTACAATTCATGGCATAATAAACAATACACTTAATTTGCTTACATATTGGAAAATACCTTTAAAAATCGCACTATTTAAGGCCCTACCAATACTAACCCAATGCACCTTCCCATATTAAAAAACCCCTACTTTCACTAGATATTGTAGGTATCCATTTTTTCATTAACATTTTTTATACCCCTTTGTATTTTTTCATTAACTTTGAGCTCCATTTTTTATACCTTGGAATATAAAAGCACTTTACCCCCTTTATACACTCAATACAATATGTCATTTTTTCTTCAATATATATCCCCTAATATGAATGCACGTGGTATGGTATATCTCCCACAAAAGGCCCCAGTGGCTCCATCACACAGGCTCGGAAAATAGCTTATGGGTAATTGGGGTATATTTTGATGTGTTTATATATATTATTCAGTTTTTGTTGTTGTCAAGTTGATATGCAATAGTTGCACTATTTTAGTTTTTCTTAGATACTCTTCATTGCATGTGCATTTGGATATTTATGATACTATATTTTATTTGTGTTATGAGTTTTTTGTGAAGAAAGAAACACATCCTAATACATATGAAGTCTTTTTTGGTCATTCACATATATTGGGGCACATTATCTATCTATCTATCTATCTATCTATAAGAAAGAAAAAGGAGAGACAATTTTTGGGAGGAAAAAGGAGATGGCATATGTTTGCATACTTATTACTATGTCATGATGACTTATGAGTATTTTATCTTACCATTGAATGGTGTTAAACTTGGTATATGGCTTAGATGGTGATATATGTTTATGGTTTTTTCGCATGGTTATTATTGTTTTCAAACTATTATTGGTTATAATTAAAGTATCATTTTCATTATGGAATGAAAATGAAGTCCCACCTACTAGAGTAAAAAATAAAAAAGTTTTTTAAACTAATTTATTAATTATGCCTTTAGAACATCTCTCTTCCTGCTTTCTAATGATTAGATTAGAAAATTATATATAACACAATATTTTAACTAATGATTAGATTAGAAAATTATATATAACACAATATTTTAACTAGAAAAAAATTCCCAAAATGTTTTACAAGTCTTTAAAAGGAGAAGGGATCTATGAAGGCAAAGAGATAGAACTGTGAAGAGAGGTATGCTATAATATTTCTAGTTGTCATTATGTCCTCTAATTTTAATTTCTTAAAAATTGGAAGCTAATATTGATGGTGACAAAAGTCTCATTTGACCAAGGGAAACAAATTAGGGTGACTCTATTATTATTTTCATGAAATTTTTCAGGTAGCTTGTGTGTTTTTTATATATTTCATTATTGTTTGAAGATATGGACATCTTTTAACCAATTTTAACAACTATCCTTTTGCACAGAAAAAGCTACCCATATCTGTATTTACATGAAGGAATTTAATCAACTGTCATACTTGCTTTTTTTCAGGCTATTGTATATGATTTGAATTTACGTTGAGTAGTTTTATGTTGAAATTGGTCAAACGATTTCACAAAAATTTTCCTTTCAAGATTTTGGTTGAACTTTTTCATTATTAATAAAATCAACCTTCATTTTACAACTTTGTTATTCTACATATCTCACTATTTATTATACATTTTTATAACAACAATCTCTTTTTGTTTCCTATAACTCATAGTAGATTATGCTCTACGAAATTTAGGTTTGTCAAACCTAAATTTTCATTAGCTCCATATTTTAAAACTAAATTTGGTTTCTTTTATTTCAATTTTTATTATGTTTCTTTTTAATTTTCTTGTACTTTGTTGTACATATTTTATTTTTGTTATGTATATGTTTCTTTTCATTAGCTCCATATTTTAAAACTAAATTTGGTTTCTTTTATTTCAATTTTTATTATGTTTCTTTTTAATTTTCTTGTACTTTGTTGTACATATTTTATTTTTGTTATGTATATGTTTCATTTTTTATTTTTTTTTCTGATGTAAATTATTCTTTCATGTAATACAAATCTTCACTATAAAAACATAAAACCTAGAAAAATATATAAACCCATAGTTGTAAATTTAGAGCACATTGTCTCATTATCTTATTAGTCCCTGCCTGGGACTATTAACGTTCGATCAGGCGTTGACCGGGTATTAGTTCTTCGGTTGACCGTAAATTTCAAGTGTTTAAACAATTTTAACCAAAGTTTATCACTGGCGATTTGGCTTCAAAAAGTTTTAACCAAACTTTCGATTTCACTCTCTTATTGCAAGTGTCTCTTGCCCCGATGTGATTTTATTGAGGGAAAGTTATTTTATCCTAAGTTTTTTATTGCCCGTGCTTAGACTCTTAAGCTGGATGTTCTAGTTTATACGTGGGCTGGATGTTCTGGTTTATACGTATGCTCAGGCATGTTATCCATCTGTCACTATGTAGACTCAATGCATCAACACTTGGCGCGGGGTATTTTATTTCAGGGGCAGAGAGTTCCGGGGCTGGAGGAGTTGCAGGAGCAGTGTTTTCGGGCCAGAGAAATAGCAGAGGCACCCTCTTTGTAAGTGTTTTCCTGCCTTTTGCTTTGCATTTACATGGCTTTTCCAGAGCTAACATACCTAGATTTGCTTCAATAAGCCTTTTGAGGCCCGAGTTTTTTGTCAGCAGAAAAAAAGGACTTCTACGGTTTTGGTTTGTCTTTTTACACTGACTTCGTCATCATCTGTTCGGGTTTTCTGTATCTTTTCTGAACAGTGTGCTTTTTGTGTCTTTTTTTCCTAATTTTCGTTGTTTGCGGGTACTTGTATTTTCTAGTTAGGCTGAATTTGAGAGATTTGGGAATTTAAAGTTTATCGTTTTTTGATTTCTACTTTTAGCGTACGTATGCTTTTAATTGTGTTGCAGATGTAGTCAGTTTGTGTTTTCTGTGAATATGAAGAAATTGTTTGTTTGATTATGTCCAGGTTGAAAATTATTACCCTGAGTGAGATATGATTTTATGATGTATATAGTTGAATATTTGGTCCGTCAGAATATAACACAAAATACCTATTCTGGGTAATTGATTTTATTAGGCCTGGACGCTAATCAATTTGTAGAAGAAAAGCAGAGAAAGGCAAGAGCTCGGCTGTTTCTCCAGTTAATCTGCGCCTGGAGGTACAATTTAGAAATTGAATTATATTTTTTTGTCAGCTTGGTTTATAATGCTTCTTCAAAATTGTTTTCATTACAAAAATGATTACAAGTAATCAGTAACAAAAAAATAAATTCCCCTAATCAAATTTTCTAGAATGCTAAAGGACCCAGTTTGCAATAGGACCCAGAATGTATCAAAACTCAGTTTGCAATAAAACCTGCTCTGTATCAAAACCCAGTTTGCAAACGCCTTCGGCTCATGTAGTACCCGGTAAGGAGACTAGATAAGTTTCAATTCAGATCTCTAGCTTTTGCTCCGTCTTGCAACCCAAAATTTCTACCTCGCCAAGATTTAAAGACCAAAGATCAACATCGATACTTCTGCAAGAAATGTAAATTGATACAATAACTTAAAAACCCTAGGATGAGGACAAAGACCTTACCTAAGATGCAAATCAAGTCTAACGCGACATTGCCGTCCACAAACCTACCATCGAAGTGGAGGGCTGCCCATAATAGGCCATCCAGTCGGAGCCATTTTATGAAACTGTGTTTAACCACACAGATCCAACCCTTTGGCAGGAGAATCAGACTGTTTCAAATGTCTGTATCGATGGACTGATAACCGTGCTTTTTGCAGTGAGATTTCTTCTACGGATGGGATCCTTTTCTTTTCTGCTTGGATCCGTAAGTTGTTTGTATATTTGTCAATCTGTACTCTTTGTTAATTGAATATGACACCTCCATTTTGGAAATACTGGCTCCGTGCAGCATGATTATTATTTTAGGAGGTCGAAGATTTTTGAAGGTTTTTGCGTTTTTTCATTGATAGAAATAAAGCACTATTCTGAGAGATCTTTCTACGGAGGTACGCCCCTCTTCTACCAAAGATTAAAGCAAATTATATCTAAATTAATGCTCCCGCATCGCTGTGCATGGTGTAGGAGTCCATAATTCTTTTGAGACTAGGCCCATCGATAAGTAAAGGCATCAACCAGAGAAATAAATCGATTATCTATGCACATAATGACCATGTCAAATGTTTAGATAGAGCAGAAAACCATTCTCACCATGAAGGGCAACGATAACCCAGTATAGTGTATGCCGAGGAGATAGACGTGCAGTGCAGACATCAGAAAACCTGAAACAACCTCACCGTCCGATGACAAACAAGAATAGTATCTGTAGATGAAGATCAAGTACCGAGGCTAGGAGGGCCAGCTGGCGATAAATGCAAGCTCCTAGAGGCTACAACTCCCTTATTGCAAGGCGGTGTATGTAAAGCCGAACATGTGGCGATAAATGCAAGGTGGAAAAAATGAAAGGTGGCGCATGCAGAGAAGAATACGTGGTAGTGGTGATTATAAAATACAAGAAAAATTGAAGAAATTGAAATCGTGTATATAACTTTGAAGGACGACGCCTGTAATAAGAGCTCAAAACCTTTCGCCCAATCCAAACTCATGAAAATAAAAAGTAAGTAATTTTAAATTTGAAATTTTATTGAAACATTGGTTAAAGTTTACCATATGAAAAACGTCAAAGAAATTAATATACCGTCAACGATTTATCGATCGATGGATAGAACGCTCTCTGTACTGGTCGTGCCAATTGAAGGACCTGTTTGGGAAGATGGCAATGGCTCTAGACAATTCAAAAACCAAAAATTATGTCCGTCCTATTCTTGAATATTTGAGAAATCTACCATTGACTTAAACACAGGGGTAGAGGGGTCAGCCAGTGTTGGAGTTCCAGTGAATTGTAGTTGAATTTCAGATGGAGAACCGATGTTGCGGTTGCCCATTTCTATTAAATGAAAAAAAAATCTATGAGATTTATGTAAAATATTTAACAAAGAACAAATTGAAAATAAAATGGCTTACAAATTAGATTGGAACGAGACTTCTTTTACAAGGTTCAGTGCAATGTCCAACTGCTCCTGTCTTTCTGCATACTCAATGCAAAAGAAATATACATGATTTTCTAAATATACACATCCAGATTAAGATGAATCTTGAATGAAAGAGACACGTGATGAATCTTGATTGAAAAAGACATCTTGTTATATTAGATTAGAATGAGAAACTCATGCATGCACATATTTATTTTAATCTTTTGGATTCTATGCATTCTTAATTTACTGAAGTCCATGCATCCAAACAAAGTACATTTTCTAGAAACATTTGAATTTTTCCACAAATTCAACTGCAAAAATATTATTCGTAAGAGTAACGTTTTACCTTGGTGATGGCGGTTTATGTGAGCTCCAAGCCCTTGTGATCGAGAAAAGGCCTTTGGACGATACATGCACTTGTAAGATTTTGCAGCGGGAGCTTCCTCCTCAATAAGTCACTTTCCTTTATCTACATGAGAAAAAAAGATGCAAAACACATTATAGATTAAACTAACTACTCTAAACGGGCGTTTGTAAGGACTTCAGAATTACCAGATATTTCATGGAAGGGTTGCAGTATAGACCAGACTTTCCACACATTAATAGAATGTGCAAGGAGGCAGTAAAATTAGATCTAGTTAAATTCCATTAGATCAGAATGTTACAGTTTCTCTAGCCGAAAATGAGCGCATTAATATTGCAGAAAAGGACTTTTAGAAAACTGTCTGCAACAGTTAAAAAATTCTCAGAGATCTTTTATATAACTCAATTCACAGTGTCATGCCTCTGCCATGTCTGACATTACTTAAAATGTTTAACAAAAAAATTTACCAGAGAAAACTCTGACAAACCTATACAGCTAATTCTTTTGGAGTCGTCAAATCAATGGAATTTGTTTTTTAGAATAGCAAGTATAAATAAAGGTCATGGACAAATTTAGTAATATCTAATACAAATCTATTAATCATTATCTTATGGATTAGTTTACTCTGAGTTTATTTCAACGAATTCTTGTTAATATTTTTATTCGTTTAAATCATTGTATGATGTTTACTAATCAAATTTTCCAAAAATATCAATATTATACCAAAGCATTTCTAATAGAAAATTCTATGAGAGAAAAAAATTCTTAAAAAGAGGGAAGCCAATATATGTAAAGGAAAAATATATGATGAGCTTCTATACCTGGGTTTTTGCTGGTGGATTGAGTAGGCAGAGCAACACTGGTAGGAGGCAATGATCTAACTGCATGGGCATTTTCATTTTCTTGTCTGAGATCATCAGATCCTTCGTATTCCTCCCCACTTTTCACTGTTCCACCCTCCATATTTCCGGCAGCGAATCGCTCCTCTCAGGGAGTATTGTCTCTGAGAACAACTAGCAGCGCTGAAGGGCGTGGGTTGTTTGCTGAGCAAGCAGGTTCTGGTTCTCATTTGAATTCCTGCAACACCATTAATATAACACAATGAGTAAATGGCAAGATGGTTCAAATATCTTAATGGAACTTTGTAACTTTCACCAACTCAACTCAGAGAGATTCATGGAACTTTGGATAAGATTGTTGTACAGGATAGATAACTGAATAGATAAACGGTCACTCTACCTCGGTTCTCTTGACATTTCTGCAGTTATCTGCGTCTTGTTCCGTGGAACTGGTTATTGGAAGGGTTATTTACACCGCATGTTCAAAAAAAAATTATGACTGCCTTAATTTCGGAAATTCTACAAACTTCGAAGATGTCAATCCATTTTGGCCAATGCAATATTGTTTGAGATTAATAGGTAATAATGGAGGCCATGTGCCGGGTAAGTCTGAAAGAATGTGCAATGTAAGATAATATGTACAAAGCGTGACCCTGGCACGGCAGTGGCTCCCTTGTTGAATTAATGAGATTCAAGGAGTTTAATTGTTAAACTTTAATAAACTTAAACAACCATCAAGATAAGTACCTCCATCATTGTTCAGCAAACATTTTGGCTACCTTCTTCACTATGTTTCTTCAGCGAAGGCTTATACTTTTTCCTCACTAAAAGACTCTTCTACTTTTTCTTTGGCTACCTTCTTCACTATTTTTCTTCAGCTAAGGCTTATACTTTTTCCTCACTAAAAGATTCTTCTACTTTTTCTTTCTCACCGACATTTCCCATGCTAGCTCATCTTCTCTGCCCAGTGTCCACTACCTCTAATATTTTCCAAAAGCATATCATCTCTATTTACAAGCCTATATTGGCTACTAGTGTTCTTATGCTTCCACCATGAGCTAATCATGTAGCTCCACTTTTTCCTTTCTGCAATTTCCAAGAGGAAAAGTAAGCTCCTCTTTTCCTCTCTGCCATTTCTAGGAGGAAAAGTATGCTCTACTCTGATACCAAAAATTTGATCCCAACTAGTATTAATAATACAATAATACATTTGGCCCTTCATATTACTCGTCTAATGGTCTCCTTCTTTCCAGAATGACACTTAATTTCCGTTTTAGCACTAATAATGCTCTTACACAACAACGACGACAATTTCCATATGAATGTGATCGCAGATGGGGGCCAAAATCCTTAGGCGGTCAGGCCTATCACCCTCGTCAATTGATGTTTTCCCGTCTATATCAAGTTTAGAAAAATTTGGGGTTTTGGTTGATCCACGGGTGTGACACATTTTCCTAGGTTGGATGTATTTTCATGGCCGTATACCCCCTACTCACGCTTGTATCCAGTATCTGAAGGATTCAAAAATCCAAAGGGTGGTTACTCCTCCATAGGAGCAGGTCACCGAATGTATTTCTAGACCTCAACATCAGTCCGACGTAAGATTCAAATAAGTGATTTCTAGGAATCGCCCTTTGAGGGCTAATGATCACTATACTAGGAATGCGTAGAGAAAAAAGGTTCCAGTATTGAGTTCTCCGGGTATGATGGGCCCATGGTCACGAAATTCGACACTTTGAAGAGAACGAGTGATAAATCATGTGATTTAGGGAGGTATCGCGTAACAAAGTTTTGCTCCATTGAAAATATGACTTGTGTTGTTGTAGTTGAAAATCCATGAGTGACGAACTAGGGGATTCAACGGATTTTTAAGAATGCATTGACAAGTTGAATCAAGTGACATATTCAACCAACCATAGTATGGTATTGTCAACCAACCATAGTATGGGTCAATAACATGTATCAATACTCATGGTAAAAGAGGGATAATAATTTATAAATACAAAGTTAAGAGATTGATGTTATTGTTGAGAGTGTGTATGTAAGGGTGAGTGAATTTTTAAAAACATTTCCCAAGAGTCGGTGGGATCAAGGGAGAAATAATATATCAAGTAAAGTATAAGCCACATTTTGAATCGAGAGCTTTAGCAAAGTGAAATGTAGACTATAGTGTGGTAATAATGAAAATTGTCTATAGACAAAGTTATGATTACATTAGATTGGAGACATGAGTGGTAATAAATGCTAAGTTATATCAAAAGTTGAGAGCTAAAAAAGACCATATCAAAATTTAAATGAGCATATCTAAAGAAGATATAGTGTATTTGAAGAAGAATTTGATTGAGCAACAAAGAATCAAATTCAAACTATAAAACAATAATTTGATTGGTGTCTCCCTTAGGTTGATTCTTGTGAATGAGGGGACTAGTGTGTCCTTCAAGTTGGTTACTATAAATCAGAGGATGGATATCTCCTAGTTGACAAAAATAAATTGATATAATAGTAGGTTGGTGCCTACATTGATATACAAAGATTAAATTATTAGTGGTTTTCTCCCATATGGGTTTCCGAGTGAAACTCTAGGTCTCCTAATCTATATGTGTGCAATTTAGTTTATGATGTTTCTATGTGGTTTATTAGAAATGGCTTGAAAATTATAAATATTTCTAAAAATTGTATAATACTAAATTCACCCCCTCTCAACAATATTTTGGTTTCAGCACATTAAGTGTGATAATTTTTAAAACTTCTATTACCCATGCATAATAGTACTCAAACTATAGTAACTACATTATAATGTTAAAACCCTAGTCTAATTATGATTTCATTTGAGCTATAAGTTTTCATACTATAGTTAACATAGGTAGCAAGCAAGAGTACTCAGAGTACATTTATAACAAAGCATGGTTATGAAAGTAGTTGTGTGATATGAGCTAGTCGGAGTTGAATGGTTGCAAGCATATTTAGAATGCTATGAGATATTAAGAAAAATGGGTGGTTACAATTATTTGTTAGGTTCCAATGCCACAAATGAAAATCAGAAATGTTTTTGCAGAATATTTTAATGGAAGAGAGCCATATGTTGGGAATTTTCATATGTAGATTATAAAAGCCTCATTATTAGTAATTATTAGACTACCTACGGAGGGAGAAAGATGTTTCAAGAGCAACAACACTGAATAAACGGCATGCACTCCATTTATAATCTAGTCACAACAAAATCTATATTGGAGAAATGGTATTTCTTAGACTTGGTTAGTAAACCAATGACGATAGATTATGTTATTTATTAAAAACAAATGAACTTATGCTCACGTTAGTTTCACATATTTTTCTTGTATCATATATAGGTTTTTCGACACATTATGGAAAAGAAACTGATTAACATGCCATTCTATTTGTTAAAATGTCTAACTAGGTTGACAAAGGGTATTCAAAGACAACCAAAGAATGTCTTCAAACGTTTGTATCCCCATGCTCTCATTCAGTTAATCATTTTAACTGAACTACAAAAAAAAAGGAATAAAATAGGATGAATTCCCAATGCAAAATGAGTTTCATGAATATCTAGCTCCTAAAGAAAATGTAAATGAGCTAGAGAAATTTCAAGATGAGATTTTGATCTTTGAAATTTGAGGAGATTGAACATGTAATTCCAAAAACAAAACAAGAGTCAAGTTATTGAACACAACTCAATGGAGGTTTACCCAAAGCAAGAAAAGAAAAATGAATAATAAGAGTTTTATAGTAGACAACCCTACCTTTGTAAATCCTGCAAGGAATTCTAGGTCATGCCATAATGATGCAAACCTTCAACAATATATTGAGGTTGATACTTATCAGTAAATGTTTTATAGTTACTTAGAATGTCGAGAAGATGAGATTGTTAGAACATGAACGTCCTATAGAAAAATTTCCATATCTTCTTCCTCTACTTCAAAAATTCAAAAGAAGGAAATTAAAATTAATAAGTTAAAAGAGGAGATTGGAAAAATAAAGATGCTAGAATGATATGTGAAAAGTGAAATTACTCAATTAAAGATACTTGTCATTAGAAAAACGGATGAAAATGCAAGTTTACTAACTTGAAACAATTATTGCCAAACCTAATTCTTAAGTAGTTTAAGAAAAACAAAAAACTAAGGAAACAAAAGAAGAAACTTCAATTGAAAGCCAAAATTTGAAAGACGTGCTTTTGATGAGGAGACCAAGGAGACAAATTGGCACTAGAGTCAAGTCCAGTTTAGATATTCTATTGAGAGAAATAAACGAACCATATCATGTATTTTAGTCAAATTTTGAGATTTTGATGTTTGAATGAAGACATGAATTTTTTTTTCTTCTGGACTAAATATTTATTCTTCATTTTTTCCATCATTTATATTCCAAATAAGCACAAATTCACACACTTTTTCACTTTCCTTAAAAAAACACATTTAAAAAAAAAATAAAATAAAAAAAAATAAAAATAAAAAATAAAATCCATCAAATATGCATCATTGAATGATAGTTTAAGTATACAAGTTGATAACATTTTCCCAATTATTTACTTTTAATTGGAAGAGTTAAATTATTAAAATTGGCTTAAATGATCAATCATTACAAAAACTTGTTCTTGTAATCCATCATTTGTTTGCTTACTAGCCATAGGTCAAGGTCAACGCTACTATGTGGAAAGGGTTCATGGTCTTCATAGCATGGTTAAATTCCTATCAAGGCGTATCAAAAAGCATTAAAATGTTTTGGTCAAAGTAAAATCAACTCTAGCCCATGTGGAGGAATGAATTTGGTAATCACTATAAGAATTTTGAAACAACCACAAATCCTATAGCAGCCGATACATCCTATATCCGGTTGCATTTTTGGACAGCATCATCATCAACTAAGGATAGGATATAAATAGGGTTCCAATTCTCTAACCTAAGAAGATAAATCAATACCTCGGATCATTGCTTATTTTCATGTTATATATTGTAACAAAGGTGATGGAACTCTGAGTTTAGTAATCAAATCCCCTATTTCCAACAATTATTTTCAATATATGACTAAGCTATAGCTACTATAGGATCTAGAAAACAAACAATAGTCATTTTGTTGTATTTACTTTGTATTAAATATAAGATATAGCTCGATGAGGGATCGAGATTATATCAAAACAAAATATAGTATTATGTGAATAAGTATCGTGTAAGCTTTTTTCAAGCTACAATGAATAAAGAGATTTCTATTATTAAATAAGTTTGTGATTGATACTTAAGTTGTAGTCATCTTGTGTGCCAACTTGGATTAGGATGGTCCCCTTCTTTGGTATGTGTACAATATATTTTTCCATTATTAATTTCTATAGAATGTTAGTAGTAATTGCATATTGTTATCATTCGTTTCATTGATAGTTACTTTAGCCTAACTTTTGGTTATTTTATTTCTAAATTTTACTGTAAAGATAGGTATAAATGTCATAGGATATCATCCCAATCTAATGCTAATTTAAATGTAAATAAGAGTATTTTCACCACATGATTTAGTCGAGGGACTCAAAAAAATATGATGACTAGTGTTTCTACTATTATGACTAGTGTTTCTAGTATTGTGGCTATAATGAATTGCATGAATAAATGATATCAATCATATGTTATTTATTGTGATAGTTGTTGCTTCCGTGCAATTTTTATTTTTTTCTCACAGTAGTTGTTCACCATTTTTAAGACATTAGTCAATGTTTATGAGGTTTCTATATAAATATGATTAAAACAAAGTATATGTTATGACCGGATTCAACAGTCTATGCTTAAAACCTACATTTATACACATTCGAATTAGTAATCATAACAATCCTCACATAATAATTCAGTTATGTATGCTTAAATTATGGTTTTTTGAATTAAATATAATAAGGGTAGGGATATAAATGAGATTTTTTGTAATAGGAAACTAGTTCTACATTTGCAATGCTTCTACTTCATAAGATTACAAACCTATGGTTGATAAGATAAATGATCGAATTTCTAACATTTTAATCCCATGTATTGAAGGTAGTGGATATCACCTTCAACAAAAGAAAGGGAGGGTCTCTTTTAAGGGTAGGAGAAAGGGTTTTAGGTGTAATGGTAAAATATTTTGGGAAGAAGAGTTCTTGAGATGTTTAGGGTAGGAAAATACATTTTTATATAGCTCAAAATTCATATTTTCATGATGTTATAGTGAGTAACAAAAAACTATTAAAATGGCCCTTAAATTATAGTAATCTCTTTTAAGGGTTACTCAATGATAATTGTTTCTATGAATATCCAAGTGGTGGGAAATACCTCTAAAAAAATTAGCCGGTTAATGGATCTGCACAATAATGATATTATAATGCTTCAATACTCTATGAATATGCTAAGATTAAGGAAGATTTTTTAAAGATATGGAAAGGATGGGATTTTCGTAAAATGGATTTAATGGGAGATATGGTGGTTTATTATATGGTTTGAGATCCAATTCATTAATACTAATGATTTTATGGGGTATAACTCTACTCCTTGGAGATAGGAAAATCATGCATAGTGAGCAACATCTGTGAGTCTTATAAGGAAATAACTCCATTCTAGGAAAATATTTTGGGAAAATTTGATTTCATTATTAAGTCAATGATTATGGTTCACTCACGAGTGGGTAAGAGGAATTATTGGGATACTTCAATTGAATGATCCAACACTATCAATGCATTTGTGATGTTGGTAGAGTTTTACTTAAGAAGGATCACATTTTATAAAATTTAAAATTGGGTTGGGAGTTAGTTCAAACAATTATAACAAGTTATAATTATTAAAGTGACCATTGAAGCTAGAAGTTAATAAGGGGATAAACCCCTTTTAATATTTGGGGATTTAAAGTGGTGCTAGAATCTAGGTGATGAGTAGATTCATGATGACAAATATGATACTATGGCTAATTCTGCGACATGGAAATGGATAAATCCTATATTTTTCAAAATCTCCTTCCATAAAGTTTTTACAGAATTAACTATTCATTTTGATACATTATTAAAAGAAGAATTATTATTGGCATTTAATACTAGTTCTTACACATTTAATGCTAGTTTTCACATATAGTTCTAAGAGGGTACTGTTACTTAGATTCATTTGCTCTTTCGCCAGGAATGGATCATCCAAAATTACCATTGTTTTTGTATTGTATAGTTTTAAAATGTTGCATAGATGGTTCAATTTGTAATATCTTTTTGGATTGTCAATTTTGATATATTATGGTAGTGAAGTAAAGTAGCATTACATTTCCTTTTGTGGTTGATGATAAATTTTGTTAAAAACAGGATGTAGATTTCATATATCTAGAAGTAGGCATATGTATTTGCACATTGTTATGCTATGGAATGTATCATGCTGCATAGAATACAAATGTGCATATATAGAAGAATTTCCAGTTGTGCACCTACAAAAGATCATATACAAATCTCTTCCTTTTGTAGTCTTCTTGGATCATTGGTTGTTTTACTATTTAAGAATCTTCCAAGATAGGGAACACTGATCATGGAGTTTCATAAGGATTAGGGTTATTTTCATGGGGAAAGTCATTGAAACAAGAGATATGGGGAATTTGGGTATCCTATTTCTATATGAGTTACAATATTTTCAATTCAAAACAGGTTTAGGGAAGGGATAAAATGATTATGTTGAGATTTTGGCCCTCAATTATTGATGAATGTGGTCGCTAAAGAAATAAACATAACACTTTAATCCTTTACATATTATTTAATGGTTATTAATTAAATAAAATCTATATTTAGATTAGGCAACATGACACTTCTTCTTATTCTAGAGAAAGCGAAACAAATGGAGTTGTTGTTTGTAAAGATATCCTTCCACCATGTGTATAGAGTGCTCAACATATAGGTAGATTCTTTGTCCAAAAAGAGGTTATTAGTGTGATATAATATACAATAGATTTAGGATTTCGAGGATGACATGGGTCTACCAACAATCCAAACATTAGTAATGGGGATATGAATTTATTTATATATACTAAAATATCAAAGTATAGTTAGAGATTATATGTTTAGTTTTTACGATTTTTTTGCATATTGTAGGCCAAAATACTTCAATATTGAACTTAAATCAATTTATGTTTGAGAAATCAAGTGGAGGATTCATTTATCCAAAGATGAAGGATTCAAATCATGAGTATGATTTTTTGGAGCATCTTACTCAATAAATATCCTTGAAGAGAATGAAATTTTCTTTAATGAAGATTGTTTGTAAGCCTTGATCTAGATTAATGTAGGTAGGAGATTGTCAATTTAGGGATGTCTTGTAAATATCATAAAGTATTGAAATATGCATTTTCAAATATATACACACTTTTATATGTAATAAAAAGTTACAATTTTCTTTAAATATGGATATATATATATATATATATATAATATATATATATATATATATATATTCTATTTGTTTTTGGTACTTTCTTAGTGGAAAGTTCAAACCATGGACTTGTATAGTCAATTTTGTATCTATAATAATGGGGATACACCTCTCTAGCACTGGCACACTTCTCCATAATATGAACCATCTCTCCAACATGGCAACACTTCTCTTGGACTTAGTTATAGTACCCAATAATTAAATAAATAATGTTGAGTAGTTTCTTACACTTTTGGTTAGGGTTAATGTTGAATTTGTTGAAGTGAGTATTTTGTATTTATTATATGAAAGTGTTTTTCTAGGTAATAAAATATGCATTTTATTTTCAAGTTTTTATAATTTTGAGTTTTTTATTTTCTAAATTTTGTTATTCTATTTATTAAGTATATTATCTCTACCTCTATCTCTCTAATGCTCATCAATTGGTACTAGAGTTGTAATGTTGGTTATCAATTTTATCTAGGTTTTGTTGAGATCAATTTCTCCTCTATGGCTATCAGAAAACAATAATGTTATAGTTCAACTAGGCCATGCACCAACCCAAAACTCATTATTGTTAATTTTACCCAAGTTCGTTTGAGGAAATTTCATTTACCCCATGATTCTTCTTCTTCATCTTATTTATTTTGTACTTATTTAATTTATCCTCTTTTTATTATTATTAGTATTATTTATGCTTGGAATCCATTGAATTTGAATTATATAACACTAATTTGGTACATGAAAAATTCCCTTGCATTTTAAGGAGATTATGAAATTGTAGATTCAAGGGTCCTCATCCCATTTCCAATTTGTTAATTGCTTTACCTTTTGAAAATATGCAAGACAAATGAAAAGTTATTTCTTAGACTTAAGGCTTTGTAGTTGGTCGGCTTTGTTTGAAGACATATATAGATATCTCTCAAGCTAGAAAACTATAAATTATTGGTTTACAATTCAAAGTTGTTTCTTAGAAATGGAGGGATATTCAATCAAACACTCCATATTTAGTTGCTAATCTCAATCCACATCAATCAAGTAAGATTACTTCACACCCCATCCATACATGGGATGCATTTTTCCAAGCCTTGCATACAATTCCCTATCTTCCTAGATATTTGTAAAATCTAACAAATCACTAGTACGAACCTTGTCCACTGCTTGGAAGACAACAAATTATTGATTTCTTAGACAAATAATGAATCCATACATACATATATATATAAACAAAGAGGTAAGAATTTTTAAAATTGATAATGGCTAGTTAGTAATATTTAGATTGAGGTTGATGTTTTTGAGACAACATCCCTCGATAATTCCTTTCTTTACATCGTAGCCATTGAACATAAATTTTACTATATCTCTTTTCCACCTTCTTTTCATTCTGCATCCCCTCATAATGTCTTACTCCTCTTCGTTCCTATCCAACACTCCATTAATTTAAGTCTAAGGGCTGCTCTACCCAATGTTAGTCATGTTCAACTTTGCGATTTTAGTACGTAATGGGATGTTACAAAATGTTCCTTGTATCATCCAAAGATTTCCAATTATCCGAAGGTCACCACAATTGAGCTTCATATAAGAATGTTATGCCTCTTAAAGGTTAAACTATGCTTTGACCACCATTATACAAATAAGATGCACATAATTCGCATTAATCACACATGTGGTGCTAGTCACATGTTCTATCTTTCAAGAAGACACTAGAGGGTCAAAAACCCTAACTATCATTGGTATTCAAGTCACTAAATAACATAGACCCTTAGAATCTTAAACAACTATTAAGGCATGTTATACAAAGCCCCATAAAAACATAAGATGATTCATTTCTATTGTATAGATGTACCATTAGACAGATAAGTAAATTAGAGAGGCACCAACCTTAAACAACTATCAAAACATGTAAACTATTAGACTTCAAAAAAGGGGTTCTATTCCTATTTTATTACTGTACAATTCCTTAACTGAGCAAACGAAAAGAAAGAAATGGGAAAACAAAAAAAAGATTAATATGCAAAAAAAAGAAATACAAAATCCTATAATAACTATTCAAGCCACAAATATTTATAAAAAATAATAATAATAATCATAAAAATTAAAATAAAATCTTAAATATAATAAATCACAAACATGTAATAACAACAATAATATAGTGTTATCTAAACTTATGAAATAAATACTATCAATTACATCTAAATGTTAAAGATGCATGAATAATAATATCAACTTCGTTTATAATTTCTAAACATATATAAGTAATAATATCAAAACGATCTATAAATCACTAATGTCCTTACAAAATAATAGTAATATTTTTTTTATAAACTTGCATATTATTTAAAAATAAATAAAACATAAATAATAAAGATATTATTATTACTATTTATAATTTATCATTTTATAATTAAAATATATTTATAATTTATCATTTTATAATTAAAATATATTTAAACTAAATTTAAATGATAGGTTGATCAAAACATAAAGACAGCTGTATTTCAAACTTTCTCTCTCTCGTTACCATAACGTTATCTTAACTCTTACAAAGAGCCTTTTAAAGTTAAAGTTCGAAATAGGATCTGTTAAAGTGAAATAGTATATATGTATGGCGGGCTTTCAACATCTTTTAATTACCGTTTGCACTTTATTAGCAACAAAGAGACATCCAACAATGGTAAATTTGATGGGAAAGGGAAGAGTTTTTTGTTTTTATTAATATAAGTTTTATTAATATTATTTTTTTTCAACACGAAAAAAGTGATATAGTTATATTATGTTTGTCCAAAACGGAAATATACAGTGTCTGATAAAAAAAGTGAAGAGATGTACCAAGATTTCCAGAAGAAAGGATATATGTATCCTATGAGGAAAAATATTGCAATATGGTCATATCTTCATATAGAAATGCACAAAAACAGTCCACCACTGATTTGTATGTAGAACCAAACTATAATAGGACAAAGGATGGGTAGTATAATCCATACCAGATTTGACTTCACAAATAGAGAATTATGTACCGAGCATGAAAACATCATGGATATGATAGGAGAAGTTGTCCACTGTAATTTGCAGCCTTCATAATCCACGTGGCAATGAAAGCCCCTGCTTTGACAAAGCATCTGCTCTCCAATTTTTATCCCTGACGATGTGGGAGATTGAGTATTCCATCCTGTTGTGCCACAAATCCTCAAGCCTGTTTAGCCAGCCAGAGAGGTGAATATTTTTTATGCTATTTTTGGACAAAACATGGTCTATGGTGACTTTGGAGTCTCAAAAAATATGAAGGTTTTTGAGACCAAGGAAATCAGAGAAGGAAATGAGACCGGCCAGAGCCATAATTTCTACCTTGCTGTTGGTTCCAGGTCCTTCGTTCCAATGTAATTCAAAAGCTTGAACTTCTTCAGGAATTATAAGAACACCACAGGCGCATATGTCATGCTGGGCAGTGCCATCAAAGAAAGCACAGGGATATTCATAGACATCGATGGTCTGCAGATTCGATCTATGTTTGACTTTGGGTTGTTGACACTGATCAAGCGCTTCATTTAGACTAAGAATAGATGGCCCAGATAGTAATCAAATGGATCAGCCTCCACTTGCAACACATGTGACTCCATAAATTGAAAGCCTCATGGATGGAAGGAGCGATGACATTGGCGAATCCAAAGTGTGCAGATAAGTGCTGCCAAATCAACAAGGATTGTGGACACTGAAGGAAAATATGTAAATTATTTTCAGTGTTCAATCTGCAGAGGGGGCATATAGCAGGCCCACACCAATTGCACTTCTGGAGATTCTCCCAAGTGAGATTCCTGTTATGAAAAACCAGCCAGGTGAAAATGATGATTTTTAGAGGACAACCAGATTTCCAGAATGTAGGCGGAAAGATATAGTCTGGTGGATTGATTTTTGAGAGTAAAATCTGAAGGTAAATATGCCTTGCATGAACTACCGAAGAGTCACCGAGACCTTTCCAAATGATGCAATCCCTGTCCGTCGAACGATAAATACCACACGACTGCAAGGAGAGAGTGATATCGTTCCATTGGGATTCAAGAACACTGATCAATTGCAAATCCGAGGCAAATTTCTAGATTGGGATGGCACCGTCCCATTTTTTAATTACACTGGCCGAAAAGAAATATCCCCTGCTATGTAAATATCTTAATAGATGAGGGGAGATATGAATCATTTCACGTGCACCAGCAAAGTCATCGATACCAATTATAATGTTGGATCCTGTATGAAATTTCCAAACCAATTTTTTTTTAAAAATGGCTCCAATTTTTTAAAGCCCCTCCAAATTTATGAGCCGTTTGCGGGCCCAATGGATCGTTGCCCGATCCAATAAGTTATGTCATGGTCTTCCATATACTTAGCTTTTAATGTTTTACTCTAGATGGATTCCCCCATAACCGTTTTCCACATTGTTTTACAAAGAAGCGCTCATCTGAAAGAGTGTAAATCGAATATGCCCCAGCCTCCCATGTTTTTTGGTCGAGTTAGCTTCGAGAGCTTGCTGAGATGAAATTTAATCTTCTCCTTCTGTCCACCCCAAATGAATTTGGCTATCAATCTGTTTAAATTGTTTATAATAGTTGGAGGAATATAGAAAAGGAGAGCCCAATAAACCATGATTTGAACCAGCACACATTGGGAAAGGATGGCGTGCCCTCCAATAGATAAGAATCCCATGTTGATATTTTGGAGTAGAATCGGTCCAGAATCCACGTCCAGTCAGCCACTTTGTAGCTCACAAGTTTCAAGTAAAATCCAAGATATTTGACACCCTGCTTAATAGGAAGAGCTTTGATGTGAAAAAGATCAGTAATAAAGGTGATTGTATCACCACTTACATCAGTGACATGAAAGGAAGATTTTAAGTCGTTGATAAACATGCCCATGGCTTTTTGAAATCGCTCCAAGATTTCGAAGATACATAACCATGTAGTTCTGCACAATATGGCCAACAAAAGGATATCATCGACAAAGAGTGAATGAGACATGTAAATTTCCTTGCCAATGGGAAGAGGCTTGAATCTCTCTTGTTGTACAACAATCTTTATGTGTAAGCTCAGAGATTCCATGACAAGGATGAATATTAATGGAGATAGGGAGCAGCCCTGACGTAATCCCCAGGCTGCCTTGAAACAACGAGTGGGGACACCGTTAATGCGGACAGCGAAATTTACATCCACCACACAGGCCATGATCCATTGAGTGCACCTAACGTCAAGGTCGATCCTAGACAGAAGGCATCTAATGAAGCCCCGGCTCACATAATCATATGCCTTTTTTAGGTCGATCTTCAAAAGAGCCGCATCAATATTTCTGCAATGCATTGAGTGTAAGCATTCTTGGGTGAGAGCCACCGCTTCTAAGATATTTCTGTCTTTAAGAAACCCGTGTTGCTCTGAGGACAGATGAAGAGATAAAGTGTTCTTGATACGGAGAGCAATAGTCTTAGATATAATCTTGTATAATACGTTGCATAATGAGATAGGCCAATAGTCTGAAAAAGATGATGAGAGCTTTTTCTTTGGAATAAGGGCGATATAGGTTGAGGAGATCTTCTGACTAATGATGCCCCAAGTTCCCAAATCCTCGACCATCTTGAGGATATCTTCCTTGAATAATTCATAGAAATGGATGAAGAAGTCGATGGTCCACCCATCCGGTCTGGGGCACTTGTCTTTCTGGAATGTTTTCATAGTTTCCAATAATTCATCTTCTGTAACCTCAGCAAAAAGAGCACTGTTTAATCCTTCATCAAATATGGTGGGGTATGGGTCTATCCCCCATAAAATGTCCTCAAAATCACAGATAGAACCCTTGTTGTATGCCTTTTTGAAAAATTTCACAGCCTCCTTAGAGATAGTGTCCTGTGTGGAGAGAGAATTGCCATGCTTGTCCCTGATCTCCCAAATAGCATTAGTCTCCCTTCTCTTATTAACATAATTGTGAAAGAACTTGGTGTTTTGATCACCCTCCTTGAGCCATATTGCGTGACTTTTGAGCCACCACGAGGCTTCTTCTTCTTTTAAAATCTTCTGTTTTCTTTTTTCCGAGACCCAAATTCGATTTTTGATGTGAGTCGACATGCAAGGATTTCTAATAAGTAGAGATAAGCATTCTAATTCCATGCATATGTCCTTTAGCTCTTTTTTATTAGATGTCGCTTTCTATTTTTGCCATTTTTTAACCTCCATTCGAAGGGATTTCAAGCGATCAATGAAATTCCGAGGAGAGTCATTAACCAGCTTGGGAGATTGCTTCCAAGTATCATTGATAAACTTATTAAATTTTTCATCAGCAAGCCAAGTTCGATTGAACTTGAAGGGATATCCAAATATGCGCCCATCATTTTTCCATTTAAAGGTAATGGGCCAATGATCGAATATGAAGGAAGGGATGATGTTCATAGTGGGAGGCCCATATTTTTCTATGAGTCGCTCATGGAAAATAAATCTGTCTATCCTCTTCGCCAGGTAGGAGTTGTTCATTCTTCTGTTGTCCCAGGTTGGTCCCTAATCAACAGGAAAGACATCAATGAAATCATTCTGAAATATAGATTCCTGGATGTGTCTCCCTATTTGATCATGTTTCTTGCCATTGCCCCATGTTTCGTCATTACAGAATGTGCAGTTAAAGTCTCCGCTAATTATCAAAGAGTCTATATCAAGTAGTTCAGATGAAAGCAAATGATTCTAGAAAGGGAATCGATTTTGATAAGGAGCATAAATATTCAAAATGTGGAAGGGGTTAGTGGATCCCCAGAAATGGGCCAGAACAAGGATGTCAGCAAAGCATTGAAAAGCAGAAGCAGTAATCCATTTGGGGTCCCACAAAATAGCTAGACCCCCAGACATGCCCTCAACATTAGAAGTGACTATATGCCATGCTGGAAGCATTTGCCGGAAGTATGAGATGGTTGGAGAGCTTGCGTGCATGGTTTCCTGAATAAGAAGCATTTTAGATTTCGAAGAGACAAAAAGATGTTTAAGGGCCAGAAATTTATGATCAACACCAAGGCCCAGAATGTTCATGGACAAGATGTCAATCATTTGGGACCCTCATGAGGCTGACATGCTCTAAGAGGCCTAAATTCAAAGAAAACGTCATCTGCAATTTCAGTCACGGGAATGTCGATTAAGGAAAGATCTGTAGTAGTGGAATCCCGTTTGCCCTTCCTCCCGTGAAAATGTCTGCTGCCACGCTTCTCTTTGCAATGAACGATTATGTTCCCCGCAGATGTAGGGCTAATATGAGGCGAGGGGGAACGATAAGGTAGATGAATAGTTAAAGGTTGGAGTTTCAATGACGCTCTTCTGAGGAGGAGGTCGATGTCCTGGTCAAAAGAATTATGAGGAGAGGTACGGGGGGATGGAGGAGGGGAAATAGGGATAAATGGCGCTTTCCCTTTGCGATCAGGTACCGGTCTCTAAGATGGGGATAGGGGATGAAGCCATAAAAGGAGAAGGACATCTAAAATCAGAAAAGCAACTAGGCGGAGGGAGAGACGAGGGTCCCGGGATAGGATGAGTGGGAGAGTGGGGGCATAGGGGAGATGATGAAATGTATAAGATTTGGGTTGCCGCAGGGTCAATACCGGGAGGCTTAGAAGAAGTGGGAGGGAAGGGAATATCGGGGTCAGGGTTCGGTTTGATCGGCGGCAATATATTGGAAGAACTCGAAGCTCTGGCTGGGCGGTAAATAAGGGGCAGAGAAGGGGACTTTGAAACAGTGGAAGATCTCTGTTTATCAGCAGACAAATTAGGAAAACAGTAAGAAGGGCCCACAGAGACCGAACGAGAATGTGGGAGGCTCACAGAACAATCAAGGGTGCGGCCTATATGGGGATGAGGAGCGACATTGGAAATGATAGGAGCCCAAAATATCTCCTAGGGGAAAGGCCAAGCAAAGGCCGAAGCATCTCTGTCATGAGTTGAGGAGGGAATATGAACAACCTTCTTCTTCTACTTGCCGCCTTGGCAACGAGGGCAATTTGGAAAAAGCTGACCAGTGTTATGACAATTGGAACACCTGAAAGGCACGCCCCAAAAGTCTAAACACTGTTGGATTTTGGGGAACTCCCAAGAAAGATCAATAGTCTCAGGAAAACCACCCCTGAATTCTTTTTCTATAAGAATCCAGGCCACGCATTTTTCTTTGGCCCCAATATAGCGAGGGTCAACATATATGAAATGCCCGATAATGTTCCTAATCTTTTCCATATATTCCTTGTTCCACAATTCAAGAGGCAATCCAGGCAATTTAAGCCAAATATAATTATTCTAGGGCATGCAATGGAGAAAATTAAATCCGATAAACCATCTGTGCAAAGCTGAAAAACTCCTCTCTTTCACCCAGGGTCTCGAAAAGATGAATTCCAGGTCACGGTTCTGGAGAAAGTGAAAACAATACCAATTGTTCATGAGACAAACAATGGTAGGCGAGTAACCCAATAGAGGAGCCCACCTGGTTGCAATCCATGAACGAATTTGCGAATCCTCCATAGACAGGAAGAACCATCTCCCAACGAGTACCCTCTTCTATAAACTTACAATTTCGTCTTTTAGAAATGGATCATCCAAGATTAAGGCCGAGGGCGGAGGGGAGGTCTTGACAGGCCGATGATGTTTGGGAGGCTGCCTAAATGACAAGTCCTCATCCCATAGAGGCAATTGAGTTAAAGAGGAGAGGATGATGTTAGCCTCCAGCGAATATTTCTAGTCGGACCGAGGAGCTGATCTGGCGCGAGATATTTCGGCATCCATAGTTGCACGTACCATTCCTGACTCAGCAGATTGGTCAATGAGTGACTCCATGATAGGATAGGGTTTGACACTAAAACGGTCAATGAGGGAATCCCAATAGGATATGCTAACAAAATAATGATCTTATGGCATAATGGGAAGGGAAGAGAAAAGGAGAGAAAAACCGCAGCTACAGTACGATGGAGAAGTCCAGAGAGAAAAAAAGACTAAAATAAGGGCCACATATAGAGAAAAGTAAATGCAGGTAAGTAGATATAAATGCCCATACACCAAGATCATCCCCTCAGTTAGATAAACGGATAAGAGAGAAAGTCCAACGAGGAAAGGAAATCTACGGATGGACCTCAGAAATCTAACAAAGGGAAACAATGGCTGCGGAAATTAAAGGAGAAAGTAAATGAGCAAAAGATCTGAAAACCAAGGCCAAAAGTACCACCCAGAAAATTCAAAAAACTTGAATTTCAGGCGTCAGAAAGACCAAAGAGCAGTCGAAGCTCAGAGGGATATACCAGGGCATACAACCCAGCAACAACATATCTCAAAAATGCACCAACATGTTCCAAATTTGAAGCGGATATCCGAGCACGGTTTGGATATGAAAAAATAATCCACAATATTGAAATTGGATATCCAAGATGAGCAGGAAGATGTCAAACAAGACATGAGAGGTATGGGAAGGAAAAGGATGAGTCTACTGTAGAATTAGAGCATATCATGGAAGTATGTTAAACTATGATGGAGAGTAAATCACCATACACTATCCGCACAAAACAGATTGATATATTATGCAAAACAGAGGAAAACCATAAAAATACGGTAGCAGGAACTAAAAAAGCAACTAACCTGAGGCGTGAGCATTCTCCGAGTGTAGAGCAGCAAGTACCACGAACTGTTCAGGACAGGATAAACAGAGAAAAATAGCATAGAATCGAGGATAAGAAATTGGAGCAGCTGGAAATAGTAGTCATACCCAAAATGGATGTAAGTCCATGAAGCAAAAGTCCATCCAATTCTGGTAGTCAAGTTATAAAGGAAACATCATAGGCAAGGCTATGAAAGGAATGAGTGGCAAGACCATGAAAGTGCACGTATATGGGCAGAAAAAACGCGCAGCTTCCCAGCAATATAGAGAGACGACAATTGCCTCATTCCATGGCCAGACAGATGTCACGATAGAAAAAAAATCAAAAAGGATGTGGGAGAAAACGTCCAGGCCTGATACTAGACAGCTATGGTCATAAAATGTAGATTGAGGATAGGATGAAAGTGTAGACTGTACATACCTAATTGGTCTCCATACCGTGCTCTGCAAATATATTATTTTACAAAAATTAAACTTATTTATTTTGTTTGTTAAATTAATTAATAATATTATATAGTTATTATTTATGTAATTTAAGTTTTTTTAAAAATTAGGTTGATCTTTTAAAAATGTGCTCAAATATCTTGGTTCTTCATTTTGAGACATATCAGGTAATAATAACAATAATAATATACAAAACATTTATTTTGAAGAAATTTATAATTTTAATTTGTTGAAAAGTAAGGGGGGAGTTTGATCTAAATTTTCAAATATTTCAAGTAATAATAATGTGCAAGGCATGTATTTTGAAGAGATTCATAATCTTTCAATAAATAACTACACTCTAACACCTAGAATCTCTATATTAGGTTGCTTTCATATTCAAGCTATATAGATGTATTGAATGCCTCATAGACTAGGTAATCACACATTTGAGATCTAAATCCATTTTCTAATCAAACTAATAAATTAATTAATTTTATAATAGCTAAAATCTATTAATAACCTATCAACACTAAAGAAAGTACATAAAAACTCTCAAAATCAAACAAAAAGAACAATTTCACCTAGACAAACAAGAAAAGTCATCTCTATTATTTTTATTGGATAAGTAAAATTCTCTCCAATCAAATTACTGGATTCTGAGGGGTTAGTGTTTTATATAGTATACTAATGACGCATCAGTGTGGGAATGCCAATCTCAACCTTTGTGTTTCACCTAAATGTTGACGCTTTAGACTCCAGGGTGAATAGTGCAGTATTCCAAAATGTGAAAGTGGGAGACATTATTTTTCTAGCAAATCCAAAATCCACTTTAGGTGAGTCTATAATTATCTTGTAGTCTAAGCATTATGAGACATTTTACGTTATTACTAAGTTGATATTGTTGATGCAACATACTATAATACTTATAACTAGCTTATCTTGTTTTGAATTGTTTATATATATATATATATATATATATATGATATGATGAGATAGAGAGAGAGAGAGAGAGAGAGAGAGATAATTATATACTTAATGCACATAAGGAATTACTTATATATATGAGATGTTAAAATTATATATAGAGAAATATAACGATTCTCATAAATTTTTATGTCGTAAGGCGTTTCCCTCTGAAATGAACTCCCCCAAATGCCCTTCTGTCCTAATCGTAGCCGTTAGACCTTTTGTTAGACGATTGAACAAAAATCAGCTGTCCAATTTAATAAAAAAATGTTTTAAAACATTAAAATACCCTTAAAAAAACTCCGCTCGACATCTGTGTGTTTTTTACCGAGGAGTTACAAGTGGAGTCCATTTGAATTCTTAGTGGAGTTTATGGCTCTCCTTAGATCTTCGATAGCATCCAGACTGCCTTAGTTAGCTATAGGACTCAGGGAGTCCATTACAGAAACAAAACTAGCTACATCACAACTACAAGAACAATGCTCTTCGCTCCACATCTGTGCACAGAGCAGTTATTGATTGTCTTGGCATCTCAGGCGATGAACAACGAGGCTTGGTGGCGTATGCATGCAGCTTGATTTACATGCTTTTCTCTCTTCTAGTGATTTTCTGAAAGGTATTTGTTTCGGTATTTGTTTCTGAAAAATTCAACTGCATTCGTGGGCTTTGGAAACAAATCCATTGTCAAGCTTTTGTAATGTTGTATAGAATATTTTCTTAAAAACGAGGCAAGAATTACCTTAATTTTTTAAAATCTTAACATAATTTCTGTTGTCTTTATGGTAGTCTTTCTGATCTATCAACTTAATTTAATTTGATTTGTAGGCATTCTTTCTTTTGTTAACATAGATCTGTAATTCTAGACAGAGCAGGGGAGAGTTTTCCTCAACAAACTGCTTGCTAGCATCAGACAGATTTCACATTAGAACTATATTGCTTATATTTCCTTGTCTCTTGTTATCAACGTTGCCAAGAGCCATGGTCGCAGGATTTGTCAAAACCGACAAAGAATTTCATGTTAAAGGTATATAGATATATGCCTGTGGATGTGCCATTAATATTTTGTTAGCTGCATGTCTTGTATATCTTTACTAGTGGCACTTCCTATCCTTCTCGTTCTGATATCTGTTGGTTTTAGCAGAACAAACATATATATATATATATATATATATATATAGCACTCTTTTGTTAATTTTTCTAGAGTTTTGCAAAGATAGAGATAATTAAATGCAAATTTGACGTTTCGGATTAGGTAACAAGTGGTGGTTTGAATGCTTCAACTACGTGAAGGGAAGAAGCTTGATTTATGGCTCCGAGCTAGACTTCATGTCTTCATCCAATTGGTATTGGGCTAGTACATTCACATTGATGGTGGTATGCGGGAATATGGTGGTTGCTCTAAGTCAATTGATGAATGTGGTGGAGGCAATTACAAGAGGTGTACCTACCTTCTCAGGCTTTCATATTGATAAAAACAATGTGGAAAATTTCGTTTGAGTTAGTTTCAAACCATAAAATCTACCCCAACTTCATCTAATGGGCTTGTAATATAGCCTTCTTTCCCGCATTTTCTTGATTATAAAATAATCTCAAAGTAAAACCAGAGTTAGAAATATTTTTCAACAATAGTCACTTGCATCAACTGATTATGATCTTGCTTTGTTTTCATCCTTATGGCTTAATATGGACGGACCATTTTCTACAAGATTAGGAAAGCCTACTGTGTCCTTGAAATATTGATTTGATTAATGAAGGACATAAGTTAAAAATGCAGTGATCATCCTGTAAACAAATATATATACTCTATATATATCAAAGCAGCACACTTAAGGCACTAAATTTTCCCATTTTAGACTCATATATGATATATCTATTCAAATGTTTACATAAACCAATATTTCATCCACAGTGGCTAAGAGTAGTATATATCAAAGACTGAAGGCACTGAACTTGCCCAATTCACTCATATATCTACTCAAATTTTTACACAAACCAATATTTCATCCACAGTGGCTAAGAGTATATATCAAAGTAGCAAACTGAAGGCACTGAACTTGCCCATTTGAGACTTATATATCTATTCAAATTTTTAAACAAATCAATGTGTGATCCACAGTGGCTAAGAGTATCTACCAAAGTAGCAGACAGAAGGCACTGAACATGGCCATTGCAAAATTCAGACTCATATCTATTCAAACTTTTACACAAACCAATGTTTCATCCACATAGGCTAAGAATATATATCGAAGTAGCAGACTGAAGGCACTGAACTTTCCCTTTTCATATTCATATATATATTCAAACTTTTACATAAACCAGTGTTTCATCCACAGTGGCTCGTGATTTTCAAAATATTTATGTATGCCATTATATGCACTTCACGAATCAACTAGGAATTGAAGGCACTTGCACAAAGAATATAATAACAGAAAACCAATGTATTCTTGCGCAATAATATTATTGATGATAACACTATGCATAAATTGCTATTTCTTTGTTGTAAGACAGAGCATGATCTTGATCTTCCTTGGCACAGAGGTTACTATCAGATGGACTGAGATGAATTTTTGGAGCCCCATTCCTGAATCCAACTTTATTCCTTCTCAATTTTGGGGCCATGAGAATCTGATAGTAGCCAACAACTTTCTTCTTCTCCTTCTCAACCATCTCACCACCATCTTTCTGCTTTTCTTGATCTTTGCCCTATTCCTTGCATGCACTGTTGTTGAAGTCTTGACAGCGGGATTGCTGTTCTTGGGCATCAACAACATTATTAGGTTTAATCGACAGTTATTTTCCCACAAATGAAGGCGTGGGTTCGATAGGATTCCCCATCAAATCTCTGAAACCCATAGCCCCCCTAGTTGCAGGGATGAATCTGTTCATTCTGTGAAGATCTACTCCATCAAGAATCATGGTGCCAAGGTTGAGAATGCCCTATGGGTGACCAGAAGGACAATGGACCTGCAGTGCCAAGAAACTCATCCCACTGAAATCTGTGCTCTCGTAGCCCTTGAGGAGAGTGGAAAGCAAGACCCTCACAGTGCCTAGCATGGTATCCCTGAGGCAACCCACACAGTATATCTCCATCATCACAGCAGAGGTTTCACAGCGGAGAAAACTCTCCTCAACTCTGAATATGGCCTTGTCGTTCCAAGTAGGGTTTGCACCCCCTGTTCTGTCAATTTGCGTCGTCAGTTTTTTCTCGAAATTGATCCATAAAACACAGTAGGTCTACATCATGCCAAAAAGATGCATCTCCTTCAGATCTTGAGCTGAGATGATGTTAAGCTCTAGCTGTGTGTAAGGTTCCCCCATGATGTAGAGTGAATTTACTGCACAAGGAAACGCAATATTCAGAGACCTCCCTGATTAAAATTACAGGAGAAGAAAGGCCATGAATGAAATCTTTTAAAATTTGAACATTGTATAGAACTGACTTATAAGACAAAACACATCATAGACTCTCTAGCTCATGATGATGAAAGCAGATGGAAATTAGTGCAGAAGGCCACCCCAAATGTTCATGATCAAAGCCAAGAAGCAGAAAAACCTATTCATAGATACAACAATAATGGAACAAACAAAAACAAATTTGTACCAAATCCATTTGTTGTTTCATTTTAGAATTTTATTGTTGTAATTTCCATTTCAAAAATCCATTACTTCACCTGCACCTATAGTCTCAGGCTCTCATATTCATAAAAAGAATGTACAAAATTTTTCTTGAGTTAGTTTTAGATTATAAAATCTACCCATTTCAAAACTCCATTGCTTCACCTACACCTATCTTCTCAGGCTCTCATATTGATAAAAGCAATGTAGAAAATTCTGGTTGTTAGTGTTAGACTATAAAAGCTACCCATTTCAAAACTCCATTGCTTCACCTGCACCTATCTTCTCAGGCTTTCATATTGATAAAAACAACGTAGAAAATTTCAGTTGAGTTAGTTTCAAACCATAAAATCTACCCCAACTTCATCTAATGGGCTTGTAATATAGACTTCTTTCCCACATTTTCTTGATTATAAAATAATGTCAAAGTAAAACGAGAGTTAGAAATATTTTTCAACAACAGTCACTTGCATCAGTTGATTATTATCTCGCTTGGTTTTCATCCTTATGGCTTAATATGGATGGACCATTTTCTGCAAGATTAGGAAAGCCTAATTGTTATAGACATTTTTGGGCACTTCAACCCCAATCACAAATGTCCATAAAATGAGGGCTCTTAAGTCCCTAAAAGGGTTGCTTCACTACCTAAAGGAACAAGGTCAACTGATTACATCATCTCCCAGAAGTTCTCCACTGAGAACTGCTCATAAATGGTCAAAACGGGACCATACTGAAAGCTCCATGTAGAGGGTGCGATGCATATCACCTTCTCAATGAACAGGGGGCGATGCATACTGTTTTTCTCCTCTGTTGGTTGCGATGGTTGGGAATGGACAAATGGCAGGGACCAAAATGCGAGGTGGAAGATCATGGAATCTTCCAGAAGCTTCCCCTCTGACATTTGCCACTCCATTTTCGACCAGGGATGAGTAAGAGATCTTCAATCTCCAAGTGGAAGTAGGAACTATTAGAGAGAAGACACTAATCAAGATCCCAAAATATGACTCACCTCTCTGTAATCATCTATATATGGATCCCTCATCAAAGAGATCCAGAGGTTGGAATTTTGTAATCTATAGATAAGTGCTGTTGGTATTCTGGTGTACATTCACAGTGTTGGGTGATTTTGCTTTACTTGAGGTGAAAGAAGGGCTTCTTAGCTGGAGGATGATGCTGGCTCAGAGCCGCTCATGGTTGTAATCCTCTTGCTACTTTTTATATGAATAAAGCTATTCTTGTTTCCTTCCATATCCTGGTGTACTTGTTTATATATGCTTGTATATGGTTAATGTACATCTGATCCTGCATTATTTATGAATTTAGATCCTTGTTTCTTCATAGTAGTATGTTGTTGTGATTCCACAGGTCCTTTTGAAGCTGAGCAGACAAAGAAGAAGCAACAAAAACTCTATCAAGAAGGAGAGGAAATCGAGCGCAAGACTCAGGTTGGCCCTCTTGGTTCTCCTCTCATCTATTTTCATAAAAGGAATCAATAGTAGACTTTGATTGTTTGTTTCTAAGATAGCCACCCATTTTAGTGGGAATAGCAGCATCCGAGTGGACACTATTCCTAGATAACAAGGACCACTTGGACAACACTATGGAGTTTTGACGGACATGATAGTGCTATGGAATGATGTACTTAGGAGGATAGGTCTGCACATTTTTGGAGAGCAGTGTTGGGAGGGGTCTATAGGGGATGTAGGGTTTCAGCGTGCAATGGAGGAAGCTTGACGGTTATAGAAGAAAAGTGAAAAGTTATGGGAAGCTGAATGAGGCTAGGTTGCTTGGGAAATTTCTAAGTGTGAGATTAGTCACAAAGATGTAAATAGTGATAGGAATCGATTGTAATCACACACAAACACTTAGTGACACAACATAGACCATCCATAATGAATAAGACACAATTTTCTTGATGCAACAACCTTTGTGAAATGATGAAGTAAGTGTGAAGCATGTCTATGTGATGACAACCAGTCAAACACACACAATTCCATTGAAGAAATACAATAGTCCCTTCTTATGCCGAACCACAACCCCTATGCCCAAAGGTGAGACATGTTGGATAAAGGTGAGAATATTAACAAATCTTAAGATCGAGGAGGGGAATCCTGAGATCAATAGCTTACCAACAACTGACCAAGGATGAATGATCGTAGGATCCAAGGTAGGCTCCAAAATTTGCATGTGAATCAAAATTTTGGACGGTGGTTGTAGCCGCTACAACACCATGATAAAGAAATACATGCACAAATAAAATTCAATGGTTATTTAAAAAAAAATGGGAATGGAAGCACGCACAATGAGTTAAGTTAATCTAGTTTTTCACTCTGACAATAACGGTTGGAGATAGTTATTTGTAGAGCATGAGGAATGCATTTTTATTGGCAATGTTAACTGAAGAAGATAAAGGTGAATGGAATTATGGAGGTATGGATGTAAATTTTTAATGGGTTACATGAGGTTTTGGGTGTATGAATGAATTGATATAGCAATAGTTAGCGAGTTTAATATATTTTGATTCCATATCCAAATGGAAATGGTTTCAATTTGCTCTTGGAGAAATGGTCAGTAAGTTCTTGATCTAGTCAAATACAATCCAAAAGTTCTTTTAATCATTAATTGGTTTAGCCTTTGTGGACCATTAAAAATTAAATATTACAATCTAGAGCCACACAACATTTCATTGAGTTATGAATGAATGAATATTTTTTATATATAATATCAGAAATGTAAAAACCAAAAATCGATTCTTCTTACATGGTGAGTTAGATAAGGTAGAGTTGAGAACCAATGGTTGTTTCTTAAACCCATTAGAAAATAATTGGGAAATCCATCATAGTAGATGAGAATCCAATGGAGCACAAATTATTTTCCTCAATAAATTATAAACCATTTGTGTGACCCATGGTTTTAGGTTGTAAGTTGTCTTTCTTAAAAACGATGAGTTGTTTATATAAACCATGTGTTGATTTATAATGATGAGTGGAATTCACATATGGATATATTTGGTGAATCATCATTGGAATTAGTAAAGAATGAAAATGGAATTGAAAGTGAAAGTACATGTTATAGTGACGCTTTAAGGGAAAAATGGTCCCTGTTGTAGGGATTGCAACACCATCCAAAGTTTTGGCTTTCACTGAAATTTTGGAGCCTTCCTTGGCCTTTCCCTTGATTATTGCAAACACATGAGCTCATTTCATGAGCTTTCCTAGAGTCCTTTCACCCCTTTTTCTTTTTGCAACAACTCTCATCTTTTGGTATGTTTGACTATTTTTCCATGCGTGCGAAGCTTTTATGGCGGTTTCAAAGGTTGGCATTTGTGTCTATGAGTTTTAATAGCTAATTAAACATGTGTCATGTTCATAAGAAAATGTTTGAGCACTATCGCATAAGTGCTTCCACAGGCATCCTAAAGTCTATCTTAAGTGTCACACTTGTCACTCCTTGTTATGAAACAGTCAGATAGAGGGTAATTCCTTTCTTTTTTTGTTCTGGTGGTTTATGTTTTCTTATCATATAAGTATGATAAGTGTGTGATTGTAGAGCCTCTAACTTACACCTCATCATCCATTATTACCTACCGTTTTTCATCACTTACCTCTCTCTTTTGCCTCATTTTCAATGTAAAACCACCCAGATCATTACATTAGATGTCATTAAGCATGATCAAGTGAGATTTGCTAATGTGTGACTGTTTTGTATAGATTTTGACATATTTACAGGCATTCCGTAGCCATCTTCCGATTCCGCAGCCATCTGCTGATTCCGCAGCCATCTGGTGATTCCACAGCCTTTTTGTTAATCTCAAGGTTCCACGTGTCATTTTGCCAAATGAGCCACATGGGCACTTAGGAATCAAGGTGCTCGAGGTTCCTGTGCTATTTTTTCATCCATCCACATCATCTGTACCTCCGGCCAACAAGGGTCAAGTTACGGTCAACAAAGGCAGCTTAACGGTGATGCGTAAGCTGTTGGGTCACGTCAGTTCAAACGGTGACTTGTCCGTGTTACGCAGGTTGTGGGAGACATAATCCAACTCTGGATTAAATGCCCATAACGACCAGAACCTCCAGCTATCCACGCAGGCTTATGACGTGTTAATTAAA
>APFE031314430.1:147200-171008 GCA_000404065.3 Pinus taeda
GGTCGATGTATATTACCATACTAGATCACACAAAAAGTTTCGTGGAATTTGGCTAGGTTTAAGTAGGATTTTTTAATAGTTAAAAATTTCCCGCAAAACGAGATTTTTTAATTATTTTTTATATAAAGGCATAAATAAGTGGCCTTAGGAAATGTCTGGGGCGTATGACCACTCGAAATTCACCCTCAGAGGCCCAACATTCTTCTAGAGCCTACTCTGGGGTCAAAAATGACTCAGAGTCCCTCAAAAGCCGATTTTTCAAGTGACAGTGGCAAAAATGAAGAAAAAATTCAAAAAAATGAATAATTGGAAAAATTTATAAATTTTTCCAAAGTCAAAATAAGTCAAATTTTGACATGGAAGTCAAGCAGAGAATCAAGGGTGATGTGGCAAGCAATGTGGGGCCCACCACATAAAGTTTCAAAGAAAGTCAAAGAAAGTCAAAGCAGGTCAAGTCAAAGTCAAACTGGGCCCACGTTGAGTTCATATGGCTAAAGCTCAATGACCAGTTTTATTTCATGATCAGATTTAATTCAAAATCATATGTATTAAAGTGTAAAGTTAAGTGAGTGGGAAGGGACCCCACCTCACCATATATGTTCACGTGCCAAGTCCGTACGTATTACTCAGCAGTATGTACGCATAACTCAGCATGCCAAATAACTCCATGCTGGCAGTCAAAGGTAATACGCAGACTTGGGCAACAAGTTTACGTGGATGCCTCATAGCTTCCACGCAGTCATCTCCAGCATGTTAGCGTGGGCATACACAACAACTATCAAAGTTCAAACAGCAGTTTTGCATGGGCAATCACAGCAGTTACAAAGGCAGCCAATCAAACAGCAGTTTGGAGACACATGGACTGTCCTCTAAGCCACTTGGAATTTGACTTGAAGCATTGAGATCTTCACCATTGTGCCACTTGTCATTGAAATTTTCCTTGGGATCATCTCCCATTTTCTTATTTATATGAGCCTTGCGCTCTTATTGTAATGATAGAACGAGCTATTGGGCTGGCGGAATCTCTGCCAGATTTTGTACTTAGCTTTCACATAAATAAATAAAAGTCTTTGGGGTTACTGGCTTCTTTTGTGGCGCATGCTTTGGTTGATGAGGTATACCTGTGTCGTTTGATATTCATTTGATTTCATATTTGCTAACTAGTTGTTTTTCTTTGTGCATTTGCCTGAGGGCATTATTGTCTAGGGAGGAGAGATTTGCAGCTATCTCAAATCTCCTTTGGGCTTGGTGTATTTTGTACACTTGTTGTAGCTTGTCAATTCTCGGTTGAATGACAAGCTCAACTTGGTCTCTATATGCCAAGTCTCTTTTGCACTAACAATTGGTTTGCAAGCATTCTTGTGTTTTCAAGGGATAGGTTGCCAACTCTATTGGAGTGTGAGGACTTCTTCGGCCAGAATAGTCACCTCTAACGATATCAAAGGTCCCACAAGTTGTTCAAGCCAACAATTTCATAAGACATCAAAAAATTTACTCAAGAGGGAGTTTCTTCAGCCCTTTGCTTATTTTCTATCTTGAAAAGTTATCGCATATTTTCTTCTTTCATTTGAAAGCATTTGTCTTCATCATGAAAAATATAAAATAAAAAATTTAAATAAAAAAATTTCCTTCAGGGTTTTAGATTAAATTTTAAATTTTGTTTTAAGTTTAATCTTTGTCTGAAAGGGCATAAAAAATTTTGTGGGAAAATTATTTTTGTTTCCAGATTCAGTTGTTTTCATGTTATATCTTTCACGCTGAGATCTGAAGTTTCAAGTTGAGATACGAATATGATATCTAGTTAATGGTTTATAACTCGTGGTGGTTTGAAGCATTCATCCTTTTTAAATCTTCAGTTGCTGGATATCATTTGGGTCATTCAAAGAGCACTGTGATCTAGCTGATGACAAATGATTGTTGTTCAGTCATGTTTCTATAATCATCAACAAGTAATGATTTAATAAAATCTCTTAAGGCACTGGTCTGCTAAAATCATCATCTAGTGCTATCTTGTCGTGTCTCGGTCTCCCAACCAACTGTTTGCCAGTTGGTCTTCATTATCTCATAGGGTCTACCCCCCTTAGCCACGGGAGACAGGCTTAAACGGAGGGATCGGGGATCAGAGTGACAGCCCCCGGTCTGAGTGTTGTCGTGCCAATCTGCGCGACAACAGGAGGCATCATCCTTAACTTATCAGATCAACATCAATTCAAAATCAAGGCCGGCTTGGGTGCCGGCACCAATAACTATGCAGAACTCATTACACTTCGACACCTTCTTCACTTCGCTCTGAGACACCACTGCACTAGCATCAATATCTATGGGGACTCTCAGATCATCGTTAATTGGATAAACGGCACAGCTACATGTCACATGCATTCACTGAGCATTATTTTACAAGAAGCTCTTGCTCTCAAATCAGCATTTAACAATATCACTGTCTCTCACATATACATGGAACATAACAAGGGTGCCGACAAATTATCCAAGGAGGCAGCGCTGATGGACAAAGGCATATGGGAGATTACAGAAATCAAAGACCATCAGGAATAAAGATTTTTCCACCGACCATATATAGACTCGAGATACCCAACCTCGGTTCAGCACACAGCATAAATGGAACCATATGGACATACAACAAATAGATACAGATACATACTGTAATTTTTGAAATATCTTTTGGCGAGATATATGTAAATAGACTACTGTAATAGCATAGACAGCATACCCTGCGTGGTATTGCAAATCGACAGCAAAAACTGTAATCTTTTGAACAGACTCATGTATTTATCTGCATATTAATGAAATATTTACGGATTTTTCCAGTGGAAAAAAAATGTAACAACACTATAATGAACTCGCAATGAGTGCTAAATTGAAATGAAACTAAAACTAGTTACAAAGAAACAAATATAGCACCGATAATTTTCAAGAAATCATGGGTAGATGAATTTACATTCAATAATTAAACTACAATTTATATATCATAAAGATAGTATATAAGTTATTTCAAAGGCATAAGAATAACAATAGTCTTAATCAAATTTAAAGAAGTTATGACTTGATATTCATATTAACAAAAGGAAGGATTATGCATTTATAAGATTCAACAACTTATAAAAGTGGTTGCTTTAGTTCCTGATATATTTCTTTGATGTGTACTCAAACAGAGGAAGAGGTACAAACAAAATTGCACCAATGTTGGTGAGGGAAGAGGCGCAAACAAAACTGCAATATATTGCATTCACTACTATTGAAAATTGGATGGAATGAAGCACACTACATCTTCTATTTTTTACATTGGATTCGAAGAAATGGTATCGAACAAGAAACCATGCATATATACAGAGTGAGCAATGGAAATTAAAACACTAGTTTGTATATATGAAAGTACCAAGACGAGAATGGAAGGACTGCCAATCCAACCGAAGCATTCTTACCGTATCTCTTTCATGAACATGTATAAGCAATTACATGAAGGCCTTTAGCTTATTGAAAATGTCATAGTTGGTTGTAGACGATGGAGAAGGAAGACTGGGCACAAAAGGTGTCTGATCTTTATGTCAAGAAGAGCAACTTGTTGGCCATGTATCTCTTTACAATATCCATATAGTAGGGAAAAGTATTCGCTATTCATCTTGATAGTCTGAAAGAGGGGGAAAATAATAGTTGTTGAATTAGTTAAATGCCATAAGTGGAAATCATAATTTTTTTGGTATAAGTAAAGGAAAGTGTAAAACATTGATGAAATGTAAAAAGTAATACAAAGATATCAAGTTGTAGTGGAGGAGGAATTTATTTATTTGAGAAAGAAAAACATATTGAAAATGCAAGTGAGATTTGAAGCAATTATTTGTAAAATAAAGCAAGTATGTTTCCTCGCACTAAAATGGAAGTATATGGGTGGTTAAGTAGCATAGATCATGGATGGATAGAAAAGCAGAAACCATGCTAAGAAGGGTGAGGGGTAATTAATTCAAAATTATACTTATTGAAATGGGATCAAAAGGCATTGGATACAAAGATCACACTGTAGTTGGTTGTATAGACTTTGAAGTCAAGATGGACTCCTCTTATTTCCTATGTTTAACGTAAGCATTGCCTTGCATGCAGGAGTAGCAGCTGAAGGGAAATGGTGGAGAGATGTAGAGGTTAGCTAAGGTTTTGACTATAGAGATGGTAGTGAATGTTAAGCCTTTCTTGTTGGTGTTTCCAATGTCCATTATTTCCTTTTGTAATTTCATTCATTGTGATTTATGTATTGTTAAGCCTCGTGCCATTCAAAGGGGCATTTGCCTATGAGAACCTTATGTTATTTGGGGGTGTGGAACATAAGTTGGGTTGAAGGCATCCCATGACAGGCCTTTGTATTGGAAGAAGTCAACAACAACAAATGATGGAAACTCAAAATGGAAAAAACTTTTCCAAGGGCTCCATTAACAAGACTGCTTCAAACCACAGGTTACATGTGAGGAACACCTATTGTTCATTGCAAATAAGAACTTTTGCATCCAACTTTTCATCTTGTTCTTGTGTAGCAACAGGGTGGTGGTTCCTTTTCTCTACATAGAACTGTGCAATTGACATGTTCAGGTTTTAAAACATTTGTTTGTTATGTAATGTGACAACTTGGTTGGTTGGATATAGGTGCATTGAATTTTTGAATTCTTGGTGGTCATCCATCAACAAAAAGGAGTTTTTCCTTGACATGAGGAGCTTCCAATATTTAATAGTAGGTTTTGCATTCCTGAGATTTTTAAGTAGCTAGCAAAATGCAACTTAAGCAGGGTTGGCCCCTTGTTGATGAAATATGGTAAGATAGTGTGACGATTGTGTCAAAGTTGCGCCAAAGGGCATTGCCACGTGAAGTGTCAACATACATGGGGATGTCTTTTACAAGAGTAAATTTCCTAAGATCACCAATGAGGATGATATATCGATTGTTGAAAGGCGTATTCTGATGCAAAGTAAATTCCTCCCTTAAATGATCATCTATGCCTGGAAGAAGTTTAGGCCCAATAAAGCTTGTCTCACCAATTGGAATGTATTTGACATGACAAAGTTGTTCTTGGATATGTAGAAGTGGTTACCCCTCAAGAGGATGCATTGAATTTATAGGAATGCAAAGGGAAGAATGGATTGTAAGTGCATTTATGTTAAATGCCACAACACCTGTTGGAACGAGTAAGAGAAATGGGTTTGAATGGTGGTAGATTCAGAAAGGAATCTATCTTTTATGAAATCAATTAAGAAACACTTCCCCATGCCAACAGTACCTTGGATGATCATTCTAAGTGGTGAAAGGGAGGAAGTCATCCTGAAGTGGGTGAGGACAATGTTGAGAGGAACTTGGTTGGTGGGTGACAACGAGTTTAGGGAGCGGGGAATTGGAGATGGGATAGAATGGATTTGGGTGGAAGAGAAATTGAACTCTATGAAACTTATGGTTGTCTCTTGCAAAGTGGAAGGGATAGTAGTATGGGCCCAACTGTGGTTTCAATAAAAGTCATGATGCCCAACCATGTGAAAGTCATCAACTTCCATGTTGTTCCCTGGACGTAGTTGAGAAAGAATCATCGTTCATCCATGTCTGTGGAGTTGGGGGGAGGGTGTAGCATGTGTGGAGATGACATCAAAGCAAGGGGAAAGAGGGCCTTTAGGGACACGGTGAACATGCCATGCAACATATGCATTTATTTTTAGTTCCCAATGCAAAATGATTTCTTTACTAGTGGAGCCAACATTCGATGGGAGTGTGTGAAAAGGGAAGTATAGAAGTAGTTCACTCTAATAGAAAGAAGTGTAGTAGGCATCAACAGGATAAGGGATGGAATTATAGTGGGGTAGGACATGAACAATATTGGGATGGTTTATATGCTTCCACTAGTTCTATTTTCAACGAGTGGAGAAAAACCAATAACATGAAACTTCAAGAAGAGGTAGTGCTTCTAGTGAAGGAGGTTTATCCATGTATGCTACAATGAAGGACAACATTGGGAGGGGGGAACCTCAACCATGAGAAACACGTCTAAAAATAGTTTCACTAACATTGAGTGAAACAAATGAGCAGTTGCAGAGTGAAAGGGGAGGTTTTTGTAGCATGTGGCACATCTATTGTGCACCTATGTCCTTATCGGAAACTATTTTTGTTAAGATCTTTTGGAACAAATTATCAAGAAGTGCTTTGGGATGCATGTTTTTTGAGAGACATGACAAAATTTGGTGATAACTTTCATATTTTGTCTATGCTTTCATCGCATATTTCAAGATGTAGCTAAGAACAACATGTCAAGACAAAACCAATTGGCAATCGATGTTTTCTCTCCATATGGAAAACACGTTAGAGTTGTGAACAATTAGCCTGTTGTCGTTACGAGTCGGGACATATGTCTTTCGTCCATTGTCATCAATCAATAAGGAATATATGGGATGAAAATCCCATGGAGCTACATAGTGGCAAATAAGAGTAGAACCTTTCTTGCTAAGATAGGATGGGGGATGAAATTTTGTATGTCATTGAACACAATTAACAAGTTGTTGTAGCGGCTACAACCACCCTCCAAAATGTTACCTTCACTTCATTTTGGATCCTCCCTCCTCAAAATATTAGCAGCCATCTTGTACTACTCAGGTACTTGTGTTTTAGTTGTTTTTATATTTCTCTTAGTAGCTTATGTTCACTTACTTGTTCTGTCAACTAACCATAAGTTAGCCCATCACTTGGTTCACATCCGGTCTTTGTGTTGTTTGGGAAAATTACGCAATCTTAAAGGGTAGCTACCTTACAGTCGGGAATTGCACAGAGTAGCCCAGCAACTACCTTGCACTTAGAAATTGTGCATAGTAGGCCAACAAGGTTGCTATGGAAAATTGTGCAGAGTAGGCAGCCCAGCCTTGCTGTGGAGAACAACATAGACCATCTCGACAGTGAGCTGAGGCTCAAAACTGCATTGACCTAGTAGGCAGCCAACCTTGCTTTGGAAATTACATAGAACTTGAGAGATAGGCGGAGCCACTCAGCCCAGAAACAACACAGCAACTTCCCTTCAGAGGTTGTTTCTACAACCGGTGAATAGGATGGATGCACCATTCTACACTCCCAACAAAAGCGTGAAGACAAGAGACATCTTGAAGAATTGGGTAAGAGAGCCATCAACGTTCAGGACGAAACCCACCAAATATACAAGACAAAGAAACTTAGGAAGGCTTACCAACTCTTGGTCATCTTTGCATGTCACTTGTATGGCCAAGAGAGTACAAATACCTTACCACAGAGTTGGGTTGTTATGTTGGATCAACTAACAAGTGAAGGAAAGTATTTCAACTAGTCTGACATGTTGCCTCTTCAGCTGAAAGTGCATGTATTGAATGCTCAGAGTCCACCCAAGGATCAATAAGAAATATTCTTCATGTCCACCTACCTACTCGATGCAATATGTGCTCGTCAACAGTTTCCTGGTATGGACACCTTTAGAGAATGTTGTGAATGTTTATTGCAAGTTTCTCTCAGAGTGCAGCTATCGAGGAGTCATGGCTAGACTATCTGACCACTTCATTTCCCCCCTGTACACGATGATCTTTGAACAAGATCTGCCTTGCATGTCAGAGGAAGCAATGGAGGCATTGTTGAACATTGTAGATTGGTATGCCTCACCTGATGGAACCTTCAATAGGATTTACGACACAAAGAAGGATCTGCATTTGTTGTCAAAGTTTTCCACAGACAAGCTAGTCATGTAGCAAGTTGCATACCACATCGCAATAGGGTTATCAGTTGGATTGCACAGGAAGAATAAGGAACCATCGCCTATGCTTCCTTTTTGGATTGGGTTGTACACGATCCGATGTGTGAAAGAACGAATTTTGAGGTCAAGGACTTCAAGAAGTTTAAGTTCGACACCAATAGTTTCAATCCATATGACCTACATGGCTTATTCAGGGAACATTGTACAAGAGTGTACTATCATTGGATCCATGGGGTGTGTCATTGTCTAGAGGAAGACCCTTGGAGATATTGCTATAACTCCTTTAGGTTCAATGAACCGGTCAACATGGAAGTAGAGTGGCTAGCAACACTCAAGGCAACAACACCACAGGGAGCAGCAACAACAATAGTAACAAGCAGCAAACCTGCACAAGACAAAGGCAAGAGGAATATTTCTGAAAGCGTAGAGGCGAAGAAAAGCTACAAGTTTAAGGAAGATCCACTTGTTGAGAGAGTAGATTTGGAGATAGAAGCAAAGAGGCGACAATGCGATGGGTGAGGAGCATAGAAAAGAATAGATAAGAAAATAATGGAGGAGACAAAGAGGAAGTTGCAGGAAGTGGAGCATAATATCAAAGAAGAACAAGAGCTTCGCATAAGGGAGAAGGAAGCGCAGCAGGGGCATGAAAAATAACAAGAACAGGAGGAAGTGTAAGGTGCTTAGGCAACGCAAACTACGTCGATACAGGTTGAAGACTCAGATCCACCAGCAGTGGATGATGAATAGGGTGAGAATCTGTAGGAACAGGAGCTTGCTCAACAGGATGAATTGATAAGAGAACAGATGGACACAAAGATGGAACAGCCAGAACAGGATTAGGACACTGACCTCATTCCAAAAGAAAATGAAGTCACCCCATAGGCTTCACCAGCCCCAGCAATAGAGCAAGTCCTAAGTGAAAAAGGGGATATTGTTCTCCTTGAGGATGATTAGGGAACATATGTGTACAACATAGCCTTTGATGAATCACATCACAGAGTTGTATAGGCATGTAGAGCACACATCCTAGATGAGCATGCATCACATGCACAGTTTTAATAACAGGTGATTGTGTCAGATGTGTGAGGACATCCAGCTGCCTTAGCCGATGCTTGAAGGCTTATGCCAAAGCCAAGAGTTCAAGTGTGAAGTTCTTGTTAGCGAAAAATGAGTGCATGGCTAAGGAATTGCAAGCAGCTAGGCAAAGAGAGGAACAATCAACGAGATCTGCCAGAGTTGAGATGAAGAAAGTGATACTTGTTGAAGTGTAGTCTCTGGAGACAGTCATGTGGAGATTGTATGACATGTTCATCATTGTGCACAAGGAAGTTGTCCATCTACATGGTCATCAACAACATTGCATCAAGATAGAGCGCACACTCACAGACATACAAGTTGTTGTTTATCATGTACAAACATGGACAATGAGGTACTAGGGATCCCCTCTTCACTTACACAAGATGATGAAGCTGCAAGTAGAGTTCGATAAAGCATGCATCCAGAGTTTGATCCAGAACTATGAGGAACTCCCGCCGCTCATCACCCATGCTGAGGCTTCATATGCATGATTATTAAAGATTTTGGATGTCATGGTGAGAAAGTATGACACCCTGTCAATTGGAACACTCACCGAAGCCAAAGAGAAGAACTAAGTCTGAATGGAGCTCGACACGTAATTTCATCAACTGTTGAACATGGCCACCAGCGCAGATTTGCAGATCAACGTAGAGAACATGCAAAGATATGTCGTCAGTCTGTCCATGCTCAGGACTAAAATTTGAATGTTACATGACGAGTTGGACAGAGGTTCCTGATCAGTGTACCTGGAAGCAATGGAGGCAAGAGTCTGTTTCCAGAAAGACGTCATCAAACAGTATGCGAACACCATTGCACAATACCAAGCTTGGCATCAGTTTTTCACTGAAGATCATGGAGAGGATGTTGACGAGCTAGTCTTTCCACAGTCGTCTGAGTGTTAGTGTTGTCTTATCTAGCTGACTCAAGCCTATTTTTGTCCCACATGGGTATATGTGGGAAACTTATTATTATTTTAAATATGATGTAAATTGAAATTCCAAGTGTCATTAGTGGAATGCAAACAGTCATACGTAATGTAAAGAGTTATATGTAATGGAGTTGAAGAGTCATGAGGGTAGTCCAAGAGTCACAAAGGGGAATGTTAAGCATCACCCCACCCTTTGTTATAAATATAACCTCATAACTCATAGAAGAGGATTTTAGGAGCCAAGCATTTGGCTAGGCATTACTTTGAGAAGGCTTGGAGAGTATTGTGACAAGCCTTGGCTTCTCCACGGTGCAAAGCGAGTATATATCTTTGGAGGAGCAGGTAGTGTTGAATGTAATGTTCCACTATTGGGGCTAGTGTTTGTCAATGGTGTATGTATGGATGTAACTTTCACTTTATATAATATAACAGAGGCAACACATCTTCATGCATATGTTGTTATTGTAGATCAACTATTATGGTTACTTTAGCAATGTATGTTGTTTAACTTACACATTTGTGTATGAACTATTTTGTAAATGATTGTATGAATCTTGTTGAAGTCGTGTTGTTGGTTTAACCCATCACTTTGGATTGTCAACTATTCATTTTTCCAGCTTGTGATGTCATTCGGATCGTGTGTTCCTTTCATGATATGTACTATTACAGGCTTCTAAGGGATACACTTCTTTCCCCCTCCATGTGTTAGAACCCCCATGCATCTCACTTGACTCGCAGCAAGGTCATACACTTGTTTCAGACATAGATATCTTGCTTACCTTTGCACGCTATCACAATAAAGGCATAGATTTACTACCCATTGCTAGGACTCCTACTCCAAATGGTTTGAGGTATAGTTGGGAATTCTTATCGGGGAGATCCCCTGACATGTTGGTGGGTCCAACACCATCAAAATTTATGGCACTAGAAGGATGGCCAGATGACAAGCTGAGTCCTCAAAGTCTGTTTTGAATCTATGCACATCTTTCATGACTTATGCTACAGTTTATCCTTCGAGATGTTTGTCTTATGGAAATGATATTGAAGTCTCGGAGGATCTCTGGAATGAATTTTCATGTAACACATACAAAGGTGAAGGCGGAGCAGTTTGGCTTAGGCACATACTTTCCTTTGCAAGCTTCTATCAAAGGCATGAAATCCATGAATATTATGTTGTGTGCTCGTTGTTTTCATTCATGCTTCGAGGGCATCCACTGCAATGGTGTGTCACATTTCCCACAACATCCCTTCACTCTCTTAATCATTTGATCAGAGAGTTGGCATGTGCTTTCCATCATTATGAACGTAAAGCACTCAATAAAAAAATTCTAGAATTACAGAAAAACCCTTGATGAATCCCTGTTGCAATTTTGGGATCGCTTTCATAATCTCACATTTCAAATCCCAGAGGATGAAATTGGTTAGAGATTTATTTGTGAAAGATTTAAATATCTTCTTCACATATCTAAAAATACACATATATTGGAATAATTCGAACCCCTCCTAGCATACCTCAGCGTTAGAGCTGCCAAATCAAAGAATGAAAAGGTTGCTATCACAAGTTACCCTCCATCTGCTTCTCATCAAACAATTCTAGCTCCGCAGTGCGAGGTGGGAGAAGGTGCTTGCACATCCTTTGAGTTGTCACATCCTCCCACCCCACCTACTCTGGATATCTATGCAAATTTGGCTTGCAAGCTTGTTGGTTGTCACGATGTCTCATTTTCTCAACCTATGTCCTCTCATTATGTTGATCCTCTAGATTGTACTGTGTTGTGTTCTCTCATTCTGTACCCCACACTTATTGTTCACGAGGATCAAGTTGTTGACAAAGTTGGTGTTGAGCAGCCAATCTGTGTTGTCATTTATGATGAGTATGTGTGGGAATCTAAAGAAGAACCCATGGCGAGGGATGACCTCCCTTCGCCCGCACCTCATCCTCTTTTTCCTGACATCTTTTGTGATTCTGCCATTTTTTATTTTCCTTGTGAAAACTCATCACCAGATGTTCCTACTCTTGATCATTCACAGAACACACCAGATGTCAGTCTGTTATTACATTGCAGAGAGGACAAATATTTCTTTGCAAATCCATTCAATATTTCATCTGTCATTTCCAGAAAAGCAGAGGGTAAACATTCTTGTTTCTCATCAACCCCTCTGTATGATTCGTTAGATCATGAGGATGTCGATGAACATATTGAATTTTATGATCATGGTTTTCATGATCTCTTTACTCCTTCATTCGATCACGATGTTGATTCATTCGATGTTGATCTTTCTAAGCCACCAATCTTTGATGATCTACTTGTTGATGAAGTGTAAACCCCGCAAGTTTTCGAGGCAGTTTAGCCCGAGTTGATGGTTATGTCAGATCCTCGCTGTCTTGAGGTCAATTCCACTTCAAATCAGAAATTTGTTGAAACACCCAAGGCTCCTCATCACTCTCTTGCTTACATTGAAGATCAATCTAGTTCACAAATTTCACATCCTCCACCTGAATTACATGATCCCATCCCTCATGCATTGGAGGAATCATAAACAATGAGAACTCTTGCAAAATGTAAGTTGTCTTACTTCTTTATGTTTGCTCATTTGTCATTGTCAAAAGAGTGTGTGTGCTTATCGTCTGTGCACAGTGTGTGGTATCACCATGATATGTCCGCGAAATGGTTATCTTACGCTTTTACTCGTTTATTTTTTGTGGACGTTTTTAAACTTGGAGCATGTTAATGTTCATTATTTTATCTTTCTTATTTACTGGCTTACATGATTATCTTTCTTGTTAACTAGGACTTCACCAACATGGGTCAACCAAAGTGTCGGTGGCTGCATTCTATCACTTTACGTGAGTAGGCCCATGCACTATTTAGTTTAGGAGTAGGAATAGTGTTTGCTTTTGTTTTTCTTTGTTTGCATGTTTTCTTTGCTTTCTTGTTTGTTTGCTTGCTTTCTTTCTTACTTGGTTTTCTTTCTTTTACTTATTCTCTTTGATTGTTTGTTTGTTTTCTTGTTATGCACCAATAGGTTTAGTTTCGCATGAAACAGTGTGTGGCTCTCGAGACAAGCAAGGTGAAGTACAAGAGGACTTGTAAAACTATCAACACTTGGTTATTTGTTGTCCTCTCTCTTTATGAAGAGCTATTTTTCTTCATTCGATGATACCCTAATGGAAAATATGTTATGTTCAGAGTGAGTCTTGGTGAAAACACAATGCTTGCACTTTTAACTAGTACCGCCTACTTTAATCAGTTTTTTCGGTTAACCCTTGTCAGCTCATTCAAGCATATTAAAGTGAGGGGGGAACCTTAACAAGTATGTGAAAGGTATATATAACATACTTCTCTGAAGGGACAACCTTTTCTGCTCTCAATAAGTCAGGATCTCTCTTCTGCCTCTGAAATAAATAAGTGCCTATGCACAGTTCTTTGAAGAATGAAAAATTGAAAATAAAATAAAGGCAAAAGAAGAGAAAGGATTCCCATGTAGAGAGGTGATACAAGTAACTCCGCTGGGGTACTGACTAGGCTTACTAGCAGCAAAGCGATGCTTGTGCCCCTACGTGACTTCGTCGGGGTACTATATGGGCCTACTGGCAGCGGAGCAACACCAAAGATGAAAATAGGGCTTTGAAATTTATATTACTTGTACAGCAATATACCCCTCATCCCCAATTGAAACAAATCAGTTGACTTGGCTTGGCATGTGTGCTAACCGATCAAGAGAACAACAGGGACTTTATCTTTAACTCAAGCTTAGTGTTGGAGCCATAATGATCAAAGAATTGAACAATACTTTTAGAGAAGTTATACTAGATTATCATGAAATAAGGTCCATACAAAGATCTGGAGTTCTACCAATGTGTCTCCAATGTTGTAACAGCTACAACCACCCTCCAAAATTTTGCCTTCTCTTTGTTTTGGAGCCTCCCCCCTCGAAACCTTAGTAGCCATGTTGTACTACTTAGGTACTTGTATGCTAGTTGTTTTGATCTTTCGCTTACTAGCTTGTGTTCACTTGTTCTGTTGACTAACCAAAAGATGGCCCATCACTTGGTTCACATACAATATTTATGTTATCTAGGAAAGCTGCACAATCCTAGAGGGAAGTTTCCTTGCACTCAAGAATTGTGCAGAGCAGCCCAGCAGATGCCTTACATGCAGAATTTGCACAGAGCAGGCGAGCAACCTTGCTCTGGAAAATTGCGTAGAGAAGGAAGCCCAACCTTGCTCTTGAAAATAACGTAGACCATCCCAGCAGTGAGCTGAGGCTCAAAACTGTGATGATGTAGCAGGCAGCTAGCCTTGCTCTGGGGAATTGTGCAAAACTTGAGAGACAGTCGGAGTCACTCAACCCAGAAAAAACACAGAAACTTCACTTCAGTGGTTGTCTGTTGCATGTGCCGGTAGGTTGCTCAATTCCCTACAGAATAACGTAATTCTTCCTTGCATGGAAGCTTTTCTTGAAAAATAAAAAATGAAAAGTAAAAAGCGAAAAGCATACCCTAGATTTTAGGGATCTATTTTTAGCACTAGAAGTTACATGCAAAGTCGGTTTTAGAAACTTCCCTCCAAGTGTCACTCTTTCCTATATTTTTGGCATGCATGTCATTAACCCTAAATCTAACAAATCTATTTAATGGACACCCCAGAGCTCATTCTTCACATTTGATCTTGGAGCTCTAGCATTCCCGAGGCATCTAGGAACCTTTGACACAATCGGCACAACTTTTCTGGGTAAGTTTTTATTTTCGTGTATTTTGCCGCTTTTTTTGTCGCTTTTGATTTCTTGGCTTGTGTGAGTGTTTTTTTCCTTGTTTTATTGAATGATTGTTGGTGTTTCAATGTATTTTATCTTGTAGAAGTGTCATTTCTAGTTTTGCATTACATTTCCTTAGTGTCGCATGCATAACCCTATTCATGCACTATCAGTAGTTGTTGCGAAAACTCTCTTCATGAGCTCTGTTATTTTTATGTTTGACTGATTTTTGCACTTGCTTGGATTGCATGCATGCTTATTCACTCATTTGCACACTCATTCAATCCCTCTCATTTTCAGGTTGTCCTTGGGAAAATTTGGGCTGCCTTGGTTCAGATCTTGCTTCTCTCGACATGCACTACGCATTCCTCAAATTCAAGGCTCTACCTTACCTCCATGAATTGCATAGAGGATGGTTGACATTGGCTCCCAGTTGTGCTCTGCACAATTCTGGGAGATAGTGCCCAGTCCTGCCCATTGGGACCTCGCAAGCAGTTCCAGCCAGCAACTCAGCTAGACTGAACCACACATTGGGCAGTTCTAGTCCACAGTCAGCCTCTTTGGATTGTGCAATACGCAGATACAGTTAGTAACAAGCCTCACTGGTAGCTGGGACTACGCAATGCGTAGTTCCAACTGACAATCTCTAAGCCTCTTAGAGTCAATGCTACACAATTTTTCCTAACCATCACCTAGTTTGCTGCATGATTGATTCCCAAGTTTCTTTATGTGTTTCAACTAACATTGGCTTGTCGTGAGTGTCTTCTCTGTCTCCAGGTACAACATGTGTTGAGAAGCTTCTCAGCAGTACAGGTAACATGGCCTCCAAGAGAGATGGATCAAAGGACACAGTTGAAAGTAGTATTGGAGATGTGGTTGAACAGGTTTCTAGGAGCTTTCTCATTTATGCAGGCACACATATGTTCATTGAGAAAGACATCAAGATCACATGGCAAGACATCAACATTATATTTTCAGGAAATTTTGAGGTGAATTTTGAGGACCGTCATGTCTATATCAACATTCATAAGTCATGATTGTACAAGGGTTCATGCAGATATCCCACCTTCCTGTGCGTAGACATGATCCACTGGATTGTTTCACACAATGATCCTAAGACGATGATACCAAGCAGTGTCAGTGAAGTAGAGCGTGCTTCCTTCAGGGCAAAGAATTATCAGCATATGTATCATTTTCTGCAGGTGGTGAACAAGATGGATGCATCGTTCTAAACTCCCAACAGTAGCGCGAACACAAGAAACATATTGAAGCATTAGGTAAGAGAGCCATCAAAGTGTAGGATGAAACCCAACCAGATATACAAGAAAAAGACACTCAGGAAGGTTTACCAACTCTTGGTCATCTTTTTATGTCGCTTGTATGGCCAAGAGAGTACAAAGACCTTCCCGCAGAGTTGGGTTGTTATGCTGGATCAACTGGAAAGTGAAGGAAATCCTTTCAACTATTATGACACATTGGATCTTCAGCTGAAAGTGCATGTATCGAATGCCCGAAGTCTACCCAAGGATTAGCAAGAAATATTCTTCATGTTTTCCTACTTGCTCGATGCAATCTGTGCCTATTAACAATTTCCTGGCATGGGTTGGGCATGGACACCTTCAGAGAATGTGTGAACGTTTATTGCAAGTTGCTCTTAGAGTGCAGCTACCGATGAGTTATGGCTAGACTATCTAACCACTTCATTTCCCCTCCAGACACGATGATCTTTGCACAAGATCTTCCTTGCATGTCCCATGCAATATTGGAGATGTTGTTGAACATTATAGATTGGTATGCCTCACTTGATGGAACCTTCATCAGGATTTACAACACGGAGAAGGATTTCCATTCGTTGCTGAAGTTTTCCACAAAGAAGCTAGTCATGCAGGAGGTGTCATACCACATCTCGACACGGTTATCAGCTGGACTACACAGAATATGAAGGCACCATGTCCTCTGCTTCCCTTGCAGATTGGGTTGTACGCGATCCAAAGTTTGAAAGAAGTGGATTCCGAGGTTGAGGACTTCAAGAAGTTTAAGTTTGGTACCAAGAGTTTCAATCTGTATGATCGACATGGCTTATGCAGAGATCACTGTACAGGAGTGTACTATCCTTAGATACACGAGGTGTTTCATTGGCCAGAGGAAAAACCTTGGAGATATTGCTATAACTCCTCTAGACTCAATGAACCAGTCAAAATGGGAGTAGAGTGGCTAGAAACAATCAAGGCAGTAGCACCATAGGGAGTAGCAACAACAACAGTAGCAAGCAACAAACCTGTGCAAGATAAAGGCAAGAGGAATATTTCCGAAATTGCAGAGGTGGAGAAAATCTACAAGTTTAAGGAATATCCACTTGTTAAGAGAGTATCTTTAGAGATAGAAGTAAATAGGTGACAACGCGACAGGAGAGGAGAGTAGAAAAGAAGAGATAAGCAAAGACTAGAAGAGACAGAGATGAAGTTGTAGGAAGTAGAGCAAAAGCTCAAAGAAGAACAAGAGTTGCGTAGAAGGGAGAAGGAAGCGCAACAGGGATAGGAATAAAAACAAGAACAAGAGGAATTGTAAGGCGCTCAAACAACACAAACTACACTGATATAGGTTGGAGACTTAGATCCACTAGTAGTGGATGATGAATAGGGTGAGCAGCAGTAGGAATTGGAGCTTTCTCAGTTGGATGAAGCGATAGTAAAATAGATGGACACAGAGATGGAACAATCGGAATAAGATTAGGACACTGAATTCATGCAAAAAGCAATCGAGGTCACCCCATAGGCTTCACTATCCCCAGTAGCAAAAAACGTCCCAAGTGAACGAGGGGATACCCATCTCCTTGAGGATGATCTGGGAACAGATGTGTAAAACATAGCCTTTGACGAGTCACAACACAGAGTTGTACAGGCATGTAGAGCGCACATCCTAGATGATCATGCATCACCTGCATGCTTTGATGAATGGGTTATTGCGTCAGATGTGCGAAGATATCCAACTTCCTTGGTCGATGTTATGAACGCTTATGTTGAAGACACGAGCTCAAGTGTGAAGTTCTTGATCGTAGAAAATGAGCGCATGACTAAGGAATTACAAGTAGTCAGACAGAGAGAAGAACAATCAACAGGATCCGCCAGAGTAGAGATGAAGAAAGTGATACTTTCTGAAGTGTCGACTCTTGATACAGTCATGCGGGGACTGTATGACAGGTTCGTCACCATGAGCAAGGAAGTTGTCCATCTACATGGTCATCAACAGTGCTACATCAAGATAACATGCACACTCACAGACACACAAACCATTGTTGATCATGTACATACATGGAATTGAATGAGGTACAAGGGAGCCCTGCTTCACTTGCATAAGATGATGAAGCCCTAGGTAGAGTTGGACAAAGCACACATCCAGAGTTTGATCTAGAACTATGAGGAACTTCCACCTGCTCATCGCCAATGTTGGGGCTTCGTACACATGGTGTTCAGGAGTTTGGATGTCGTGGTGAGAAAGTATGAGACCCCATCAATTGGAACAATCACCGAATCCAAAGAGAAGAACCAAGTCTGACTAGAGCTTGACACGTACTTCGATCAGTTAATTCACATGGCCACCAACACAAAATTGTAGATTAGCAGAGAGAACATGCAGAGATATGTCGCCAGTCTGGCTGTGCTCAAGAATAAGCTGCACATTTTACAGGATGATTTGGACAGAGGTTCCATATCAGTATACCCAGAAGTGATGGAGGCAAGAGTTCGTTTCCAGAAATACATCATCAAAAAATATGTGGACACCATTGCACAATACCAACCTTGGCATCAGTTCGTCACCGAAGATCATGTAGAGGATTTTGACGAGCTAGTCTTTCTATAGACGTCTGAGTCTTACTGTTGTCTTATCTGGCTTACTCAAGCTTATTTTTGTCCCACATGGGTATATGTGGAAAATGTATTATTATTGTAAACATGATGTAAAGTGAAATTCCAAGTGTCATTAATGGAATGAAAATAGTCATATGTAATGTCAAGAGTTATATGTAATGAAGTTGAAGAGTCATGAGGGTAGTCCAAGAGTCACAAAGGGGAATGTCAAGGGTCACCCCACCCTTTGTTATAAATAGAACCTCATAACTCATAGAAGAGGCTTTTGGGAGCCAATATTATGGCTAGGAATTTCCTAGTGAAGGCTTGGAGAGTATTGTGATGAGCCTTGGCTTCTCCACAGTACAGAGTGGGTACATTTCTTTTAAGCAGCAAGAAGTGTTGACTGTAATGTTACACTATTGGGGCTAGTGGTTCTCAATGGTGTATGTATGGATGGAACTTTCACTTATATAATATAACAGATCCAACATGTATTCATGCATATGTTGTTATTGTAGTGTGAATATTTTAGTTTCTTTAGCAACGTATGTTGTTTAACTTACACATTTGTGCATGAACTATTTTGTATACGATTGTATGAATCTTGTTGAAGTCATGTTGATTTGAAAATCACTCATGAGTGACCTCAGTTGAATAATTAATGAATGAAGGTATTACAGACTCATGTGTTGGTGTGTGTCTATGTTATCTTAGGCAATGGATTGATCAGATTGCAAAATACACAGACACTAGAAAATGGAAAACAGTAAGAGAAACACAGTAAGAAAATACAAGAACAAAACAAATTAATAAGGAGTTCACCCTATTCTCCAGGACTACGTCTCCAATCCAGCTTTCAGTGGTGGCCTTCTTTTATTGTGTCTTTAAAGCAGAGTTTTTACAGTGAGGAGCTCAATTCGAGTCTCCTGAAATAGATAATACTTGGTAGGGTGGTTCTTGGATTCCCCAAGCCACTAGAGTGCATAGACTCTTTCCTTACCAAATCTTGACCTCTCTGTCTTTAGTGGGAGGAGCCCAATGTGGTACTCAATTCCCGACAGATCCTCACAGGGATTTCTTGAACCTCTAAAGACTTATGTCTACTCGATGTTGCCTTAGATCAGCTCGGCTCTTTGTTTTCTGATTCTTGATTCACTATCTCTTTCGCCTTTTCTTTCACTGTTTTTCTTTTCTGGTTCTTCCTTGTTCTGTTCTCTATCTATTCATGGCTTAAAGCCAATCTTTCCTTGATTTTTCTCTTCCTCTTCCGCCCCTTCGGATCGCCTACTGCTGTTCGCTTGGAGTTCCCTGCCTCTGCGTCATCGCCAACGCCTCACAGGGAGGTGGCCACTTTTCCTCTCACGAACTGTGCCAGCTCTTCCTCGACGGTTCGGTATTTCAGTTACACTGCGGAATGACTCATCCGCCAACTCAGTGGTTAAATCAGACTTCAGACTTTTATATGCCGTGGCTTAATTTCCCCCATCAAATCCGGTTTCCCATCAGGCGCAATCTCCGTCGTCATATCTGGAGCCCCCAAATCCTACGATGTTTACTCTTTTCACGCGGTTGACTTTCTCAACTGTTAGCCCGCGATGAGAGGTGGTTTTCTCTCTCATCCATTGCACACGCATCGTGCAATGTATGGAATCGCTCATCCTCCACCCAAATCTGCTTATCGTCCAATATGCCTCTGATATTCTGCCGGTTTTGGAGCATGGGACCCACCTTTTGCCCTAGCGCTTTCCCTACAGTTTCCCGGCTTCCCATGTGACCAAGCACTCGGGGCCTTTCCTTCTCGAGGGGTTTTTCCCATAAAAAATGGCCTCTGTTTCCTGATTCGGGCTTCCTAACTTCCAGTTTGCCTCCTGCGCGGTCTCCATGGGCCTCGGTTAGCGCGCTTTGACCGAGGTCCTTGTCGTTCCTTCCTAGCTGCAAACTGCCACTGTCCAGAGGTCTTCCTGATAGCTCTTTGTTCATAAATTCGAAGTCTGTCCTGATTTGATACAGTCATGGTACTTTGGTAATTTTCATGGATCCAATTCAGATCACAGCCTTCCCACTGAAAAAGATTTTGGACCACCAAAAATTGGTTTTCAAGCATCGACTAAGTGAGGGTACAATTGTCTCACTTGTCCAATCTCTATCCACTTTGCACTACTTGGCTTTGAACCCTTGAGCCCAACTATGAGGTACTCAACATCTCCCTTGTGCATCGTCCTCACCTTCCTGTCCAATACTGTGTCTTCCTGTAATTCATTAAGATATTCAGGTAGAAGGTCATCAATAGAAGGCAATTGACTCTGCTCTTTGGGATCCTCAATCGGTGAAGGTTCAAACGATCTCAAGCAATCTGCATTTACGACTGAGTAGATGTTCATGTAAGTTGGTAGATCAAGGTGAAAATTATTCTCACCAATCTTCTTAACTATCTTGAAGGGTCCATACCTGATAGGCTTTAGCTTTTTACCTTCACCTTGCATCTTGTCCTTGCTGATATACAACCAGACTTGGTCACCAACTTGGAAGTTATGCTCCATCTGATGCTTGGCATGCCTTGCCTTGTATTTGGCTTGGCTCTTTTCCAGTTGTTCCTGTACTACCTGGTAGATCTCTTGGATTTGTTCAATGAACCTAGTTGCCCTGTCCACATCACTGTGTCCCTCAACTGTGGTGTCGTTACCAAAGACAAAATCCAAAGGAGACCTTGGTGTGAAACTAAAACAGGTCTCAAAAGGAGATCTTTGTGTAGAAGAATGTTTTGTTGTGTTGTAAGCATGCTACACATAACACAAATGTTCATCCCAAAGCTTAGGATGTTTGCTGCAATATCCCCTGAGCAACTGGATCACTGTCTTGTTGACTACTTCTGTCTCGCCATCAGTTTGTGGATGAAAAGTTGTGCTTTTCTTCAGTTTGGTGTCCATCAGTTCCCACAGACTTGACCAAAACTTCCCCACAAATTGGGTGTCTCGATCAAATACATTGGAAGTGGGTAATCCAAAATGAACCCATACATGTTCAAAGAACAATTTTGAAGTTTGTTCAGTTGTAATTTGTTTATTACAAGGTATCAAAATACACATTTTGCTAAACCTATCCACAACAACATACAAATAATCATGACCTTTCCTAGATTTAGGCAATCCTCCAACAAAATCCATGGAAACACTTTCCCAAGGGTGAGAAGGAACTGGTAATGGAGTGAACAAGCCTAATTTTCTATTGTTGGGCTTGCTTTTAGCACACATAGTACACCCTCTTACATATCTAGAAATTGTCTCATTCATTTTTGGCCAATAACAAAATCTTTGCAGCCGTGCAACTATTTTACTTACCCCAAAGTGACCTGATATTAGAGAAGTGTGTGCTTCTCGAATTATCTTTACTCTTTCAATTTGTGGAATGCATAAATTCCCACATTGATAATCCAATTCTTCTACTCGTTTGCCTTGACTTAAAGTTGCATATACATCTTTAAAGTCTATATCTTAAGCATATTGTTAAATGTAGCTCTCATGCAAAACAGAATTATGCTTAAGTATAGTAGATGCATTTATAATGGGTCTAGATAACATGTCTACAACTTTATTATGTATGCCCTTTTTATAGCCGATGACTAAATGAAACTGTTGTAGAAAACCCATCCATCTATAGTGTCTTGATTGCTGCAACTTAGTTTGGGAGTGTAGATATTGAAGTGGCTGATGATCAGTATGTATTACTGTCTCTTTGCCCATTAAGTAATGTTTCCACTTTTTCACACTCTGTACTAATGCATTCAATTCTTTATCATATGTAGGATAGTTAACTACTATAGAATTAAATGTCTCAGAATGATAACATATGGGTTTACCGTGCTATGTCAACACTGCTCCCATGGCATAGTCACTGGCATCCGTTTGGATCTCAAATGGTCTTTGAAGATTAGGCAGTGCTAGTACAGGTGTTGTTCTAATCTTTTCTTTCAAGGTGTCGAAGGATTTCTGCTGTTTGCCTCCCCACTGAAACACCTTGTTCAATCATGTTAAAGCATGTAAGGGAGCTGCAATTGAGGAAAAGTTAGAAATGAGCTTTTTCCAATATTGTGTTGTTCCTAAGACGCTCCTAACTTCTGTAGAAGATTTGGGTTTAGGCCAGTTTACAATGACTGCCACCTTAGAGGGATCTATCTTCAATTCACCACCCCCTACTATATGACCCAAATAATTCAAAGATGTTTTGCCAAATTCACATTTTGAGAGTTTAACATGAAGTTTTTCTCTTTTCAAAACATCTAATGTCTGTTTAACATGCTTTAAATGTTCTTCCCACATTTTGCTAAAAATCAGAATGTCATCCAGATACATAATAACAAAATCATCAAGAAAAGGTCTGAGTACATCATTCATTAATCTCATGAAAGTAGCAGGAGCATTAGTTAAGCCAAAAGGCATAACCAGCCACTCGTACAATCCCTGCGTTGTCTTCAAAGCAGTCTTTCATGCATCTTGTTCTGCAACTCTGACCTGATGGTATCCACTATGCAAGTCTAGCTCAGAGAAATAAACAACTTCCTTCAATTGATCTAAAATATCATCTATGTGAGGAAGGGGATAAGGATTTTTTATTGTTATCTTATTCAGTGCTCGGTAATCAATGCACATTCTCCACGATCCATCTTTTTTTCTCACCAAAATGATTGGTGACCCACATGGTGATGTGCTAGGCCTGATGAACCCTTTCTCGAGCAACTCCTGCACCTGCTTCTTGATTTCAACATTCTCTAAAGCAAACAACTTGTAAATTCCAATGTTAGGCAATGGAGCATCTTGCTGCAAAATAATATCATGCACTATTTCCTTTTTGGGTGGTAGACCTTTAGGTTCTTGAAACAAGATATCATACTCTGAAACAACCTTTTCTAAATCAGCTTGTTGTTTAGCATTATAGCCCTCAAATACATTGGCTTTATCAAGTTTCTTTTCCTTTACAACCATCAGTAAGAATTGTTTGCATGAGTTTATCATTCGTTTCATCTGCCCTGAGTTTATGAGAGTATAATTATTCTTGAGCTTATGATCTCTTACAAAGTATTTGATTCCTTCTTTAACAAGTAGATACTTGTTCTCAGCTCTATAGAAAATAGTTTTTTTGTCATACAAGTAAGGACTTCCTAAAAACATTCCACATATATCCAAAGGAATTATGTCTAACTCAACCTCATCTACAAATGTTGACCCAAAAGAAAACTTGAGTTTGCATTGTCTAGTCACTTGTAGTTGTGCTTTATCATTCAACCATCTTAATGGGTATAGTTTCTTGTGAGGTGTAGTTACTAATCCCAACTTGTTTACACTTGCTTCAGAAATCAAATTTAATTGTGAGCCACTATCAAACAAAGTATCAATCTTTTGATGTTTGGAAATAACTCGAATATGGAAAAGCTCATGTATTTTTCTCTCATTTT